>CACRXP010001030.1:87539-108930 GCA_902702965.1 Spirometra erinaceieuropaei
AAATACTACTCTAATGTAGAAGGACTGGAGTGCCTCTATCTATCCCCTCTGTATTACAGGCAACAAAAGGGTGAGTTTGTCCTATTTTATAAGATAACACACAGCCTTTAGTAAGGGCTGCGCTTTGAGGGCATTTATCAGTGGGACCTCTTGCCTCATCATGCCCACTCAATGAAGCTACACACGAAAATGTCCGACCAGAACTTCCGTTCTGAATTCTTCACGTAACAGGCAGTCGAACCAGTCGTGGAGGCGAGGTCCCACCAGTTCATCAAGGAACGCCTGGACTATTATGTGCCCTTTGTTTTCCTCCGACAATCTGAACCCTAACAAATATAAAGGAGGATCCAGGCTGGAACCCGAAAACTACCATCCTATTAGTTTAACCTGCATTCTATGCAAGGTAATGGAACGACTTATCAAAGGGCATTTAATGTCGTATCTGGAGCAGAGGGACCTGTTATGTGCTGCTCAGCACGGATTTCGTCGTGGTCACTCCTGTCTTACAAGCAGTCTCCACTCTCAGGAAAAGTGGACAAGAGCCATAGACCAGGGCCGTCCAGTGGACGTCATCTTCTCTGACTTTAAGAAAGCGTTTGACAGCGTTCCTCATGGACGACTCCTACAGAAGATTTGGGAGTGTGGAATACAGGGCAGCATTTTTAATTGGATTAAAAGTTTCCTGTCATGCAGGCTCCAAAAAGTCATCGTTGGTGCCACTACATCCGAATGGGTGCCAGTAAAAAGCGGCGTTCCGCAGGGCTCAGTCTTGGGTCCTCTCCTCTTCCTCATCTATATTAATGACTGTCCAGCAGACCTTGAATGCGATGGCATCATGTTTGCAGATGATATAAAGATCTGGAAAACAATCAGCTGCGTTGAAGACGCGCAGAAGCTACAGGAAGATGTTAGTAAGCTGGCTGCGTGGTCCAGCAAGTGGCTTCTAGCGTTTAACCTATCCAAGTGTGTAGTCTTTCGACTAGAATCCGGACGGAGGCGCTTCCCAAAACATCAGTACACCATAAATGGGGTTCCGCTAAAAGAAGTGGAAACGCACTAAGACTTAGGTGTCTGGACATGCTCAAACTTGCTGCCCTCCCAGCACTGCAAAAGAGTCGTCCAAAAGGCAACCAGCATCGTGCACTGGATTAGGCGTGCCTTCAAAATCTTTCCTCCAGAACTCCTCTCACAGATATTCGGCACGTTCGTCAGACCGCACTTGGAATACGGAATGCCATCATGGATGCCCTGGATGAAGAAAGACAGTGATGCCATAGAGCAGGTGCAACGACGGGCCACAAAACTGGTGGACGGTCTCAGGACTCTGTCATACCCAGAAAGACTGATCCAGTTAAATTTGTTCCCCCTATCCTATAGACGAATGAGGTGTGACCTGTTATGGACATTCCGCATTATCCATGGACATCAATGTTCGCTAAAAACTGACGACTTCTTTGAATTCACGACCACGAGTCACCTGCGCGGTCACCCTTACAAAGTCAAGCGGGAGCGTACACGCCTAGACAATCGGAAGTTTTCCTTCAGCCAGCGTGTTGTTCGACCATGGAACTCACTCCCAAGTGAAATAGTGACATCTGATACAATCACTGTATTCAAAAGGCAGCTCGATCGTTTGATCTTTGATAAACGACTACTTTTACAACAGGACTATCTGCGACCAGCCATAAATTTCATTTCTTGATTTCATCCCTACCTAACACATCCCTGACTTTTAATGAAATGTCTCCTCTCAAACTATGCAAATGACAGCACTTTATGCTGATTGTATATAACAGCACTTAAAATTTCATATGTACACTGAGAAGACCGCCTGCCGCACCCTTCGCAGTCCAGCATTATGAAAAACGTTTTCCGTGAACAAATATGTTACTGACAAACGTTTAGTAAGATGTACATTAAACATTTATATTTTATGTACCGTTTTCAATAGGGTCATCAAGGGCATTGCCTGTTATCCTAAAATACACTATTATTGTTATTATAAAAAAAATATTACATCATCACCCAACATTTTGTCCTAAAAGCAATGCTACTAACATTCCGTGAATACTATTTGAATAGCAGCAATCGTTTTAAGAAGGAGCGTAAATATGTGTTCAACACGCCGACAGGAGTGCAGGGCTGCCCAGTTGTAGGTCCACATGATACTCGTAGTAGATCGATCACTTGTTTGCAGGTGTTGACTACGCCCGGCGTCCATTAACTGGCATTAAACTCTCACATGTGGCCCATCGAAGCTAGGCTTTGCCTAGCGGCCACACCCCGGTAACCCCCTCAACTGGCGGGCTAAACCAGGATAAGGGTATTCGGCGTTGTGTGTCCTCTCCCACTTCTACTATCACCCCCCCTCATCGCCCTTCCGCCATTTCTACCTCCTTCTCCCAACGTCCGCCCACCTCCTCTTCTCATCTCCCCTCGCCCTCCTCCCACTTCAAAAGTCCTTCGAGAGTACGATGAACGCCACCGATCGGACGGACCACCGCCTCGTCATGCCCCAGATGAGGCTCTGTCTGCAACCATGCAGGAGGCCACAAGATAAGTGACCACCAGGTAAGCTAAATACAGTTCTGACGAACACCGATCTGTTGAATTTGTCTGCCCACCGCTTACATTTCGGCAACAAGTTGGCTCAGAGAGAGAAAGGGAAACTCTGCTTCCCGTATCGCTACCCTTTCCCCATCATCCCCTTCTCCTTCCACCTCAAAAAGTCCTACGGAGAGGGTGGCACGCAATGCCGTAGGCGGCCCAGGCTAACTCGGCTCGTGCGCGGAGCAACCGACCGGAACGGAGGACAGCGTTAGTGGCACGAGAACTGGCGCGCTACAAGGTGGACATCGCCGCACTCAGCGAGACTCGATTCTCCGAACAAGGCCAACTGGAGGAGGTGGGAGCCGGTTACACCCTCTACTGGAGTGGTCGACCCAGGGCAGAGCGACGGGATGCGGGTGTCGTCTTCGCCATCTGGAACGAGATCATGAGACGACTGCCCTGTCTGCCGCAGGGTATCAACGATCGCCTGATGAGCCTCTACCTGCCTCTTCTGGGAGGCAAATTCGCCATCATCAGCGCCTACGCTCCGCCGACGACCAGTCCCGACGCCGCAAACGACAAATTCTATGAGGACCTGCACGCCCTCTTGGCGACTGTGTCAAAGGCGGACAAGTTGACTGTCCTTGGTGACTTCAACGCCCGCGTCGGCACAGACCATGCTGCCTGGAGAGGAGTGCTGGGTCGCCATGGTCTCCTCGGCTCAAACGGCAATGGTCTGCTGCTCCTCCGCACCTGCGCAGAACACCGCCTCATCCTGACGAACACCTTCTTCTGTCTGCCGGAGCGATAGAAGGCCACCTGGAGGCAACCTCGGTCGCGTCAGTGGCACCTGCTGGACTATGTCCTCGCCCGAAGGCGAGACCAGCGGGACGTGCTAATGACGAAGGCGATAGCGGACGCTGACGGGTGGACCGACCATCGCCTCGTCATCTCGAAGATGCGCATTCGCCTACAGTCTCGCAGGAGACCACAAGGTAAGTGATCCCCAGGTAAGCTGAATATTGCTCTGCTGTCTTCGCCTGCTCACCATGTCCATTTCAGCAACGAGCTAGCTCAACGGCTAGACAACCTTCCAGTCGCTGTCGCCGTCGACGTCGCCGCCGCTGACGAAGACGCCTCCGTAGAGAACCGATGGTGTCAAATAAGGGACACAGTCCAGTCGACGGCGCTAGCCGTCCTCGGTCGCGCACTCCGCGAACACCAAGACTGGTTCGACGACAACGACGTCGCCATCAGCAACATACTCGCCGAGCAGAACTTCCTACACAAAGCCTATGCCGATCGCCCGCCGACGACAACAGGGCTGTTTTCTACCGTAGTCACCTCCTCGTGCACTAGCGGCTGCGGGGGACGCAGGACGCCTGGACGGCTCGCAAGGTCGAGGAGATCCAAGGGTACGTGGACCACAACGAATGGAAGGGATTCTTCGCTGCCATGAAGGCTGTATGCAGTCCCACAACCAGAGGAACCGTTTCTCTTCACAGTGCCGACGGAACTATCCTACTCACAGGGAGGGCGTAAATTCTGAAGCGCTGGGCCAAGCAATTTAGAAGCGTCCTTAACCACCCCTCCACAATCTCCGACGCCATCATCGCCAGTCTGCGGCAAGTTGAGACCAACGTCGACCTCGACCTCCCGCCCTCTTTCCACGAACCCATTAGGGCCGTGCAGCAGCTCTACAGCGGGAAAACACCCGGACTGGACGCGATCCCTGCCGAGGTCTACAGGCACGGCGGCCCCCAACCCACGGGTTATCTGACTGTGCTCTTTCAGAAAATGTGGCGTCAAGGAGAAGTTCCGCAGGATTTCAAAGACGCTACAATCGTGCATCTATGCAAACGAAAAAGAAACCCCCAGGTCTGCGACAATCATCGAAGCATCTTCTTGCTAATATCGACGGGAAAGTCTTTGCTGACATCCTCCTAAACAGTCTGAACAACCACCTGGAACAAGGTCTTACTGCCGGAAAGTCAGTGCGGCTTCCGCCGCCATCGCGGCACCACGGATATGACCTTTGCCGCTCGTCAACTTCAGGAGAAGTGCCAGGAGATGCGGACCCACCTGTACTCTACTTTCGTGGACCTGACGAAAGTCTTCGACACGGTGAACCGTGAAGGATTGTGGAAGATCATGCAGAAATTCGGCTGTCCCGAGCGATTCATTCAGATGGTGAGTCAGCTCCACGACGGCATGACGGCGCGAGTCACGGACAACGGAGCTGTCTCAGAGGCATTCGCAATGACCAACGTAATGAAGCAGGGATGCATCCTGGCGCCCACCCTCTTCAATCTTATATTCTTTGCCATGCTGATGGACGCCTACCGCGACGAACGTCCCGGGATCTGCATCGCCTGCCGGACCGATGGTCACCTCCTCAAGCAACGGCGGATGCGCTACCAGTTACGCGTATCCACAACCACAGTTCATGAACTTCTCTTCGCCGACGACTGCGCCCTCAACACCAGCACGGAAGAGGACATGCATAGGAGCATGGACCTCTTCGGTTTGGTCATTAACACAGAGAAGACAGTACAGTCTGGAATCGTCACGGTCTCCAGCTAAGCACAAAATTGAAAATGTGCAAGGCCGTCATCCTTCCGACGTTGCTGTATGGAGCAGAGACTTGGACGGTGTACACGAAGCAGGCGCGCCGACTCAACCACTTCCACCTCAATTGTCTTCGCTGCATATTGAAGCTGAGCTAGCAGGACCGAATCTAGGATACTGAGGTACTGGAACGGACGGGAATCCTCAGCATCTACGCCATGCTGAGACAACCACAACTGCGCTGGAGCGACCATCTCGCGCGGATGGACGACGAGCGGCTACTCAAACGACTCTTCTATGGAGACGTTGATAAGGGTTCCCGCCAACAGGGAGGCCAAATCCTCCGATACAAGGATACCCTGAAGTCCTCCCTGGAACGTTTGCAAATCAGTCAGGCCAACTGGGAGGACCTCGCCCGGGACCAAGCGACATGGAGGAGGGCAGTGAAGACAGGCGCTGCTATCTACGAAGCCGACCGCATTGCCGACGCAAAACCCAAACGCGAAACACGCAAATCTCAGCTGCACCCACCCCACAATGCCAACGCACAACCGCCTCTAACGTGTCCACGGTGTCAACGGACATTCCGGACGCCAATTGGACTTGTTGGACACGTTCGGGTCAAAAGCACCACTCGGATCGCACCAATCGTCGTCTCTCCGTCCAACTCTTCCTCGTACTATACGCCGTAAACTAATTCTGACCGCCTTCCTGAACCACCACTTCCCCCCTTCTCCTCCTCCTCCTTCTCCGCCGCTGCCCCAATGGCTGCTGTTGTGTCACGCACATCAGCACTACACACAATCCTGACACACCAATGAACACCTCCACCGTCCACACCAGTGGTGAGGACCAGGACTACACCTGGGGTTCACAATGAACTCCATTAAAAGGCTTGCTCGAGGTTGGAGGATTACTGATTTCCTCTGTGGGACGAGTAAATGGGACATTAGCGTTCAACGTTAATGGAGAGCGAAATTTCGATAGCACGGCTAATACCTCTATGTCTGGATACTATTTTCCTGTTTACATCGAATGCTGTCCGACGCGTGAGGGCGGTTCGGTGGAGTTTTATAAAAGAATCCAGATTACGTAGACTATCAAAGGGCCGGATCTGCACACATTCGTGAAAAGACAAAGTCAGGTTGTATGGTAGTCAGAGGTCTGAAAATGAGATTGCTGGTTTTACGGAAATCAGAAACTCGAATGTATATGAATTATTGAAAACACTTTAGCCGCACATTGTCAAAAAATGATATTTCCATTGGTTTTCACTGGTCACAAAAAAGAGGAACTCGAAACAATAATCCCGCAGTTTGGATCATCATGTGAAATTAATTATGATGACTCCTATTAGGAAAACGCAGTTAAATAGGGCAGCACCAGCTTACGTCTGCTGGTCTCCATAAAGCACAGCTAAAACCCCCGAGTCTTGCCTTGGCCATGATTATAAAAATTCCCCCATTGCACCTACGCTAGTTTTAGGACCTTAGTAAACTTCCTTCATGGGGTGCACAACTGACCAGGGCGTATTTTGATGTCAGCTGTTTGCATGCTCAAAAACATGAGGTCACAGAGAAACTGTCTGAATGCGCGCCCCTGAGGCTTGAAACCCTCTTAGAATAGGCGCATGTGAAAGATTCAAGAAGGCAAAATATTGCACGCATGGGGTACACAGGATATTAAGAATATGTGTCAAATCTGCAATATAACCGACTCACCTATCCACTGGTAGAAAGTAGTGATTCGGCTCTCCGGTGGGAAAAATAGAGTCTGTGTGAAGTCCGAGAACATGAGATTATGCTGTACCCAGTTTTGTCCTGGCACAACGTACTGCGTTGACTGGAAGAGATTGAAGGCAGGGTAACTTGGTGACGGGTTGGTGACAAAATGGAAAATGAGCTGTCGGAGGAAGTCCTTCAGCGGCTGAAGGTCGAGGCGCTGGGCGGACGTCATGACAATTCGGGCAGGAATGCGACCCCAATTGCAGGTCTTCCAGTCTGTAAGAGGAGCAGTCCAGGTCCCGCTTTTAAACAGGACGGAGAAGAAGTCAGGAGGTGACCAGGGTTAATATAAGAGGCCCATTTCCTCTATATTTTACATACAGCAGAGTTTGTTCGCGTAGCTCAATTGCATTATCTGTCCAGAACTATTGTCGTACGTTACGGTCTTCGAAAACATTACAAATATTACCCAAGACATCGAAGTGGCAGCGAATCACTGACTGTGTGAGTATATCGGCGTATGATACAGAAAGTTTCCGGGAATGCAGTACCAAACAAATACAAATTCTACTTATTTCCAAAAGCAAGACTCTGGGTTTGCAGTTGTATGAAAATTGCAAGTTCGAGTTCGGTTAGGATGCAGAGTTTATGAAAGCTTCGTGGGCTCTTTCCATAGCCGACAAAAACATCGTTATTTCCATGCCACCTTATTTATCTCGAATTAAATAGACCTTACGACACTCTAAGAGACACACTCCTGAAATTGAAGAGCGCTGGAATAGAGCAAGATTAATTTACCTCAGGGATACGATCAAAGCAAACGTTGATTACCATGGCTTTCATTGTTTTGACAGCTAATTCTTAAGCATGGTTTAAACTAGTGATGTTTCTAATGTTAACCACCTTAACTAAGGAACAAAAATACGTTATTATCAACAACACGATGTCCGGTCTGTTTGGGTACTGATGACAGTTCGGCCTCTGGGAAACACCAAACTCTTCCGGAGGGAAGCTAGATCATTCATGGTTGTGACTGTTACAAGGAAATACGTCGCTATCGTGAAATAGAGTTTCGTAGACAAATCACTACAGCTACTTGACTGTGTAGCTCCTTAACGCCCGATAAGCAACTTAAAAGGTATTCTAGGCGTTGGCAATACATTTTCAAGGACAGCACCGGAAGAAGGGTTCGTAATTGCTTGGCCTCATCAGTCTGAGGTTCGTTTTTATTAACTGCGCTGCAGTGTCAAAGTCCGTCTAATGCATAACATGACGCCAGTACATCCTATGATATCTAACTCACAATTACATCTCAGATGTAATGAGTCTGCTCGATGCAGCTGTCTAGCAGGTCACACAAGAAAGAAGCATGCTCTCATTTCTCGCGTGTCTCTGGGCAGATGAACCGTCACTACCCGATGCTCACCAATACCAGGCCAGGAGTCAATATGATCATTAAGTATGCGTTTCGCGTTCTCTTATTAGATTGAGGGTGGTATCGCACTTATCACATCCAGCACTACCGACAGAAAAAGTAGTTTTTTAAAGTCGGTTTTTCCAAGCAAATCAGCAAGCTTTACTTGGCGCTGAGACCTAGTTGGCATCTCGAAAGTAGATATAACTGGCATTTACCTCAGTTGCTTGGTTGGACATAGAAGTTGGTACTGGCCGACCGGATAACCGTCAGCCATGGCCAGATCGATTTCCCTGGCTCTAACAACGGCAGCCGACGGTCGTTTTGTTGCCTCAAGATTGCTGCGATGTTCATTCAGACATCTTAGGGCTCCCTGATTCCCTGCGTATTTGTCTCGAGATGTACAAAATTCCTGCGTGCCCTCATTAAAGCACAGTTGACATATCTCCTGAGTGTTGTCGCCGAAGGGGTTAAATGCACTCTGGAGGGCATTTGGGGCACACGAATCTCCCAGGAATCGGATTAAATTCTGAACAACACTGTTACATTGAGTGATGTTTATTGCTTTCAGATCCCCGATTAGCATGCTTAGAGGCAGAACCCATCCCTCAGCTGTTCCAGCACCTATTTATCCTAGACATAAAGCAACTCAAAGCCAATTCACCTACCTGCAAAACAGATCTCTTTGCGTCGAAGGTCATAGGGGCTTATAGATTCCCCCACTGGGACGATGATGTTGGCATAATAATAAAGATCACCCTGCGGATTTGTTTTGTCGTAATTCTCTACGGCAAGGGGGCGCAGGCCGTAGTTTCGACTAGCTAGGTCACCCAGCCCAACGTCCAGAGTAATCAGGTCAGCCATATTTGCGCTGATAAGCTTCATGCAGTCGAATTCACTCAGGCCGAGGACGCAAGAAAGGGTAAAATTGACTGCAAATGCTGGTATTTGAGATATCACTGAACCCAAAGCTTGACATTTCATATGTTCAGCCTGTTTAAATGTACACCAGCGAACTGTGGCTTCAAGAGAAAATGAGAACGTTATGTCGACAAAAAGATCGAAAACAATTTTGAAGAGACAAAAACGTCATTGAACCTCACTGAACACAACTGGTGCGTAGTGTTATCTTTCCAGAACCCAAAGTTAAATGATTTTTGAGGGAAGTAAAGGGGATGGGTCAAAGCATTCATGCCCACAATATGTTAATAAATTAATAAACATTCTCATTCTAGTGTAATCAACAACAGTTCATTGGACGCATTTCAAACTCGACTGTAACGTACTAAGAAACCAAAGTTACTAGAAGTTAATTTTTCGTCATTAATGCATGACTTTAGATTAAGTTAACAGAGAATACGATCTGTTGAGTTACATTTTTGCAAAGTTCAACGTGTAAGAAGATGTCTGCATTGTTGTAATGTGCGGCGACAGCTGTGCCTGTAATAGTAATTAAGGCAGGGCCTTAAGCAAACAGGACGGACCAACAGACGTAAGAACGTCATGCCAAACAGTGTCTTTCTTCACTTTTTCTGTTCCTCCAAATGGCGTGACACAGCCCACGTATATTAGTAAAAATGAGTACAGCAGGTGGATCTGCTGCATTACTTGGGTAATCAGTAGACAACGGGAAGGTAAAGTTACTATGAAATCATAACCGTCCTCAAGCCACTTTGCCCATTTGAGTTAGTAAAAAGCCAACCCAAAACATGCCGCAACAATGAAATGAAGTCAGGAACGAGTGATACCCGATATCGTGAGCCAGCGTAAAACAGTCCAATGCGATAGATGACGTTTGCAGTAGCAATGATCCAGTATTTGCGCATAGAAATACCTCCACCCCATTCCGAACAACTACAGCGAACTTATCGCCGTACTAAGATAATCGAAATACGTCTATCGGTATCCATAGCCTCAGCCCAAACACCTGTCAGTAGAGGAACCTTCTGCCGGGCAAGACTAGGCATTGGTAGATTTGCTTTCAACAAGCACCCTTACATCCTAGTCTAACACCCAAGCGGCAGATGGACAACTACATCATGAGCCCCTGTCTTCCTTCGGGTTTCACGCTTTGTTATTTTGCTTGCCCCGAGGGTCGCAAAGATTTCTAGGAAGGCATCGAATCCCCTCTAAGAACGGTAATTACGCCATTGTTGACAATGTGTCTATCCGGGTTCAGCCAGCAGATTTGGCCTGCCAACCATATTCAAAAAGCGAAGCACAATTTAAGGCATACATCATCCCTCCTTGACAGATGGATAAATAATACTCGAGCTGTGTTGGTGCGAACTGGAAATCGCTTGACAGTTTTGCTCTTTTTGCTTCTGCCAGGACCCTAAGGCAGTGTAAAGACCTTCATTAGTCGATACTCTGCGGTGCTAATTTTCGGAGCAGGAGTTAAATCGGTATCTGTCATTTCTACCAAACAAGAAGGTAGCTTAAAAATCTTCAATGTGTAAGCGAATAAATGCAATTAAAACAGTTTCCCTTAACATGCACGATGGCAAATATTGCGGCTGAAGCAACAAAAGCAGTGAATAATAATTCAAAGGCGGTGGTATCAAGATTATTTTCATGCCACATAAAATATGATTTCACTTTAAATTATTCTTGACAAAAATCAACATATCAAGCAACAAGTTCAATAAAAAGTTTGATAATATAGTGCACGTATGATCAGAAAAATTTGGTACTTGCGGTTGCAGTGTCCTGAAAAATCCCCGAAATTAAAAGTACATAAAACAACCAACTTGGGTGGTCTTTTCCCATTTTCATTGTTTTTCGTAATTTCGCTCTATTTACCGTAATTTACATTTTAATAATTTAAAGAACTGCTGGAACTCGTGCATGCCTAGGAAAAAGTTCCAAAACCTACTACCACACAGTCAGGTCCAAAAATTATGAAATAGAACTGTAATAATTTGCAAGTTTCAGTAAGAATAATAGACTAAGTTTGTACACTGGGGCACTAGCACAAACCAAGACGGAGATCATAAAGGTAACAAGCACCGCCATGCATAGTTTCTTACGACACCAGTAGAAAAACAAATGGAGCTAAAAGACCAAAATAATCAAACAAGGAAGGGAGTAAAGAAATAAAAGTGCATAAAGAGGGCTCACAAGGCGGTACGAAATAAAGATTTTCATCGAAAATCTGCAGTAGCTAGGCAAGTGAAAGAAGTTCTCCCCGAGAACAATAGTAAAGAAAACTAAGACAACTACCGCACATTCCAAGCAAATTAAAGAGTAAATGTATGGGAAACTTTGATCGTAAGCTTACGATCACTACGCTACTGTCCTAGGACAGTAGTGTAAAGTGCTCCTTCTCTATTTTGAAACGATGAACTTATGCCGGCATACGCAAGGTTATGTGCTAGGACGTGCTACTCTTCAACTTCTATAAATTTCTAGAAAATTCATTTGACTCGAGTGATTCCGTTTCTCTTGGCTCATTCGGACCTTTACGTACGATAGAGCCATTGTTGTTTGTTACTCACGTAGGTCCTTGTGGTTATCAGATAGACTGCCGAACTACTCGTAAGGCAATATATAGAGAAAGACATTTTCTTATGCTTCCGGTAGAAAAATATTAGCATTATTTAGGAACATGGAGGGATAGGCCAAAAGTCCAATGCTTTTTCTTGGCCTCACCATGCAAAAGGGCAAAGTACACAGAGATCCGTTAATAGAGTACAGTATTAAAGCACTTCTTAAGGAGGCAACGCATAAGGGAAAGTTTTTTTAAATGATCGTTGTGGACGGCCACTCTATTTGAAAATGAAATTTCATGTTAGATTGAGTTTTTAAATGTGACTCAAACGACATCGTTCATGAAGAAGAACGCCCAAACACTCGCTTATTCGGTAAATGCCTTCAAAAATATCTTACTTCAGGATTTGAGGATGTGCCAGCTACGTTATAGTAACCCATAGTAATGGTTGTGGACACACTTACAAGCACTCGCTATTTGAGTTTTGAAGTCGCTCAAGACGCATCAATTTGCCGTCAGTACCGTCTGTTACTTAGTTGCCACATGGATGTCACGGCCATATTGGCGAGCGTCCAGTCCGCAACCGCACTTGACCACATCGACGTCTGCTGTACTCAAGAGTAAACCAACACGAATGTAAAGTGTAAGTAAGTGGACTGAGAATTCGCAAAAACGATATACGTTGCGTGTACATGTTCAAAGGACTACGCCACTAACACTCCAGGTGTAGAAGAGAGTTTCCCAAACATTTGCGTTACCGCCTGTTTCTACTTCAAAGCATCAAATAATTGCTAAGGTTGTTTTGATATCCTAACTTCTGTTTGCAGGTGACATTGAAATTCTAGTCAAGACTCAGTCCAAGAATCCTTCTGTGTTGTTATGCTTCGGGTAGTTATTGGAATCGAACAGCCGAGAGCTCAGCTTATAAGTAAGCCCATGTAAATCAAAAGCAAAATCGTTCACCGAGCTCACTCTGCTGCTGACCTTGAGCTCTTATTTCCTCTTAGTTTGGTGCCATCGAAGTAGTTTTTTCGAGTGTTTTATTAGACGCCGACAGATATAATGTATGTTGCCGATTAAACCAGCAGAGTCATAGACAGATTTACGCGTTTGCCCACTCGACATTATTGTGAATTGGACAAATTGGTGACCTCGCCGCCAGGGCTAACATCCTAAAGCTCTGACTGCCATCTAAGACAAAAGTTACCATCTGCAGCAGGAAAATCTCCGTATTAGGCTTAGGTAGACTTCTGTATAAGGTCGAAACACTGCATAGCGCGGAGTAAGAGAGTACGGGTAACCTGATTTCATAGATCGTCATTTATTGAGTGGGCGTCACCCGTGGAACTCATTAGTCCACAGGCGATTTCTTCCTTTTATAAGGATTATCATTCAGACTAAATATGAACATGAGTTGGAAATATAGACGGAGAGAACTTATTTGTCAGGAGTTACTTCACTCAAAGGGGCTTAAGAATGCAATTCAGTAAAGGTTCTAGCTAAGAACGGTGGTGATCCGCACAGAGACCAGCGCACACTTTCCAACTTAAAGTTACAGAGGACTTGACCTTCAAATATGTCTAGCCAATTTTCTCGGAAAACCGATAAGGAGAGTAGAGTTTAGTATACTGTTTTCCGAAGCCCTGTTTCTATATCTGCTAATGGCCTTAATAATTAGCATTTTCGGTTGAAGCTGACAAAATTAAAGATCCATTATTAATGGTAGAGCTTTTGGCGTAAGGTTTAACGGCTAGTCAGTCCAGGTACAGGAGCTGGTTGACGACAGCTAATAGGCAACAAGCGGTCATCTCAGACTACTTTGTCTTTGTTGGTCTTAGTAGTACTTATGGCTCTGGGACTGCTTGCAAGTGATCTGGGTTATGCGTTGGCGCCGGGTGTTTCAGATGATTAAACCGTAAGACTCTCTATGTATCTTGGAAGCTTTGATGCAAATCATCGTTGACGAAATATCACAAGGTATAATTAATGCGTCGACTAATGGTCACGTCACCTGGGCAGGTTTGTAGCGTAAGGCAGCTTTCTTTTGGGCAAAGAAAAATAATCTGGTTGGTCCGCACGATTAAAATTACACCGGCATGGTATGCATAAAGAACCCGACATCTTAGGTAGACGGTCACGTGGAGGTGATTGTGTGAGGGTCTGTGGAGCTGCTGTTTTGCGCATGAAATCGGCTCTTATGTTTTGAAGGGGAAGCAGAACGTTCATTCACGTATTAAGACCTTTTCTGCTTAATTTTTGCACTTTTTAGTCGTTACAGTGGTAAACACTTGGTGCTTTAACAAGACAGTTATCGTGCATGTACGGTCCGGAGGACAAAACAGCCGGTAAGAAACAACGAAACTAAGACAATGAGCAGGCCATCTTTGAGGTCGTTGTTAGCGCAACTGAGGATCCATTGGGGTTGTTATTCTGACGTGTATATGAAAATTACCATTCAGGATCAACGGCGGGAGGCTATACAGCGGAAATAGGAGGCGGCGAGTGTCTCGGAATTTCGTCGTTTTATCACTATCACGGATAACCGCTGAGTTCAAACTGTGAAACGACGTGGAGGTCATGTATCTTGTTTACTTCATTCAACGACACTATTATTTGATTGGCCTAAGAGTTTTAGGACAGCCCTTCCTTGGTCGACATCATTACCTAACTTATGTTTGGTTCTTTTGTGATAAAAACCGTTTCCGTTAAGGGCCCACGCCTTTGCTCTTTTACGTAGAAAGGTCGGATAAATCTATACTAGTGGGCCGCACTTCTGTCAAAAATTAGGTTACTGAGAGAGACTTATGTTACTTGGGCAACGATCACGTATGTGGCCCACTGAGAAAACGGGCAGCAAGGACTCCTGCAATACGAGAATGGTAATAATGGGGGCTTTGTGGCTGAGGTAAACGGAACTGACAGATAACTCTTCTCCGGAAACGAAATTAAAAAGGTTACATCTACTGGCATTAACCTTTTACCCTGCCCCCAAACTCTGAGCCTAATGTCTAACCCTGGCCTACAGCCACTACCTCCTAACCGCAACCCTAAGCCGAACGCTAGCCATAGTGCTAACATTTGGGGGAGGCGTGACGGTGAATAAGAGGAGGGAAATGAGGGCTAAATTAGGCTTACATGAGTAAATTAAGCAAGTATTTTATAGAACTAAACATTTGTCGAAGCCACATATCCTATCGTCACCGAATCTTACTTAAACAAATTTTCTGGTCACAGCCAACGAAGTTTTCGTATTTTAAGTAGTAATGTAAGCAAAATTCGGGTAATTTTTCTTTTTGGTCAGTTTCCTATGGTACTGCATGTCTATTAGACGCGTAAGTTTGCGCATTCCTAAAATCGAGGGACAGCTCATTGGCGTTGGTTTATTGAGTGTATGCAGTGTGCTTCTTCGACCAACCCGCTGACTTGAGAAAATAGGTCGAGGTGTTTACATTCTCCGTAGTATTTAGGGAGCCAGTAAGTCAAGTCTATGTCATCAGCGCATATAGCAGTGCCTGAAAAATAACTTTATTAAGATTAAGTAACCGTTACCTGCGCTTAAGTCATAATGGCAGTACACTCTAATCAAAAACGTATCTGGCTTTCACAGACTTCAGAAGACACTGCGCGCTCCACAGTCACTGCCTGGAATTCTGGATTCATATAGTCTCCGAGCACAAGCAAACGGCAAATCGCCGTATGGAGTGTCCAACTGGTTAGCTGAATAGCAGCTTGATGGAACGGAATTTAGCCTTAGGCCACTAAGTCGCCCTAAATTAAAATAGACCTATAAAATCTGCGGCTGTAATATAATAATCTCTTCCTCCTATCGCGTATTAAGCTGAAACGTTATCGGTCAGCGCTTACTTCTAAAGACTAGCAATAATGCTCTTCGGAGACTGAAGTTTGATGGCTTAGTTCATGCGTCCAAAGTTTCGAGAAGTCATTTATTATTATTCATGAGTCAAAAACCAGTCCGTTTATTTCTGTGGTCGTTTATTAACTACCTCTGAACGTAGCGAGCGTAAATAGACTGAGTGGGATGCCAAAATGCTGAGTTATTTGGTTTGAGTTCTAAACCGTCAGGTAATCTACCATAACTAGCAAAAGAGCACGTAAAGTTAAAAGCTGGAATCCATATAAAATCTGCGAAATGATTTTTAAGTAGTCTACTTGTTTGATTATCAGTAGCTCCTCTGATTGCATCTGATAAACATCCCTCGTTGGAAACTGTGTTGTTTAAACGACATCTACTAAATGGGGCTGGGAATTTAGCCACGGATAATGTTCGAGGTTCGGACTAAATGCAACGATATGGGCTTGCGGACAAAATCGTCCAAAACTACGAGGATTTTAAAAAGTAACATTTGTTGCGCTTTATACATAAGTAACATATGTAATTTATATATTTATACAACAGTCTGTTTTCCCCTTAAGCCAAGTTTAATCAATTAAGGGAATGATGCTTTTTTCCTTGAGCTCCGTATTCATATCGATAAACAGCACTAAAATCCATTGTTACATCAGTAAATCTGGAAACTCGGTAGTTAACGATAAGTGTGAGCCAGGCGCAAGCTGCCGACACCAACAAAATCGTGATTACATGTACAGTAGTTTCTCAGAAAATGAGCGTCTAGTCTGATCTTAAAGGATTCGACGGTTTCGGAAAGAACTACCGCATCAGGGAGCCCCTCCCATTCTCCAATGATTCTGCAATAAGACGTTCCGTTGGACGTCCGTATGGGCCAGCTTCCTCTGCAGTTTGAAGGGATGACCACGCAGACGGTCAGTCCCGGCCAATTCGAAGAATTCATCAAAGTCTAGGGCGCACTCACGGCCTCCGACAATCCTGTGGGTCTGAATGATATCGCCACGCAGTTGCCTGCAATTGAGAGGAAGCAGATTTTGTTCAGCCTGTTTGGCTTTGTGGTGCACATTCTTGGGCATCTTCATAGCCATCGCCTGTACTATTTCCAGCTGTTAATGACCCTTTTTGAACCACGGTCGCCAGGCGTAGACTGCTACTCCAAGTGAGACCAAACGAATGCCCCGTATATTTTTCCGAACAGCTCTTTATCGATCTGCAAAAATCCTCATCTCAGCGCAAATAACACCCCTATTGCGCGTTTAGCTGCTCTTTGACACTGTGACGATGGTTTAAGCGAGGAGATCATTAGGACGCTGTGGTTTATCTGTTCCTCAACATTTGAAAGGGGCCGCCCATCAAGGTGTATTGAAAGGAATCATCCTTCTTACTGGTCCTTCTGGTGTTGAGTCTCAGGACCACATATTTGTCCACATTAAAATTTAGGGGACGAAGAGCTGACCAATTGCTTAGCTGGTTGAGATTCTCTTGAAGCGCGTAACTGTCTGCGTCAGAGCTGATGGCTCTTCACAACTCGACATCGTTAGCAAACATGACGACGCTGCATCCCAGGTCGTCGAGGCAGTCGTAAACAATGAATACCAACGGCCCGAACACTGAGCCCTGAGGAACACCCTTAAAACGGGCGTAGAAGTTAATTTAGAAGCATCAACACACACGGTTTGTGAGCTCCCTGTAAGAAAATCTGCAATGCATGTCAACAGCTTTCCTTTTATTCCAATTTCAAACAGTTTGTAGATTAGGTGTTTGTGTGGAGCTCTGTCGAACCCCTTCTTGAGGTCCGTGCAGATGACATCGACCCTACCATCCCCGACCAGTGCGCTTGTCGACTGCTCGGTCGAGAGCAATAAACTGGAAAGGCACAAGCGGTTCTGTCTGAAGCCGTGCTGCAGGTCTGAGTGTAATTGGTTCCGCTTCAGGAACTTCATGGTTTTTTCTTAAGTTTGGTTTCCAGTATTTGACAGCAGATGCTGGCGAGACTAACGGGCCAGTAATTGTTAGCACTGACGTGAGCTGCACCCTTATATATCGGAAAGATATTTGCTGTCTTCCATTCGGATGGCAGCCTCCCTAACTCGGATGACGAACGGAGGATGTGTCAGTGGTTTGGAGAATCCGCTTGCCAATTATTTAAAGAATTTGGCCGGTATATTGTCCGGACCCGACGACTTTGCTTCTTTAAGATTTTGTAGCTCTCTTTCCACGACAGAGGTCGGGAAGAGTATGGAGTCAAGCACGGGACCGGCGGTTTCAACAGCATTCTTGATACTGAGACCCCGAACCCCCGTTTCCCTAGTGAAAACCGAGGCAAAGTACCTTCTCAAGTGTTCGACTTTCTCGCTGTTTTCAACGATATATACATCATTATCATCCTTAAGTACTGCGATTGGGTCCTTGTATTTCGGCTGATTCTTAACATAGTGAAATAAAATCTCAGGTTTTTGTTCAGCCTGTCGGATAATTCTAAATTTATACTCCTTTGGTGCCTGACGGACATATTTTTTGACTGTTCTTCGTTGACGACGAAACTCCTCGATGTGCACTGGTGGCCCAGTTTCCCTGAATATCTTCCATCTTTTACTTTTCTTTCGTAACTGTCAATCAATGCCCCTAGTTAACCGGGCAGGCCGACTAGTCGTTTTTTATAGCTTTGGTGGACAACAGTGCCGAAGTAGACCGAGTGAAATAATCTTAAAAGACCTCCGGTCGTCATCCAGATTCCCCGTGAGCAAACAGTCCCAATTCCCGGAAATCGATTCGTCCTTTATCGTGTTAAATGTGAACCGGACAGCCCGATGTTCATCAAATAAAACCAAGGAAAAGACAGGCCGGGAATTTTACTTGTGCAATGGAGGGCTGCCGTGTGCTAGTTTCTGTAGCGAACTCTTTCGGACAAGTACTAAATTTGTGAGGTTCATGAATGAAGACTTTAAAATTGCTGGCAACGTGGATCTCAAAGATTATCATAAGGTGGAGACTTAACCACCAAGGACTGAATCTTAAGGCAAATATTCTTGTCTCGAGAACTAGTGTGCGCGATTTTGCGCCTGTGGTTGCCGGTGTGTTGTTGTAGAAACGTCTACTTGCCATTACTTTACGTCTATTGGAAATTGACTGTTCCTAAGCTGTTGAAAACTGCAGAAATCCCAGCTTGAAAAACTCAAGGATAAAATACAAGGATGAAGAGAAGATACACTGTTGGCGGCTTGTATTTAACCAAGATCGTATTATATCGCTGATATCGCAGTTTGCTGGCAGCTGTGTCGTCTGACTGAAAATATGATCAAATGTAAAAAATATCTTTTTGAATGGTCAGTTCTTCTCCTCACCACTCGAAATATCCGCTTTCCAGCATGTAGAAGTTCCGCACTCAATGTTTTCATCGGACAGCTGAAAGCAGAAGTACTCCGGTGCAAGCCCTCCAGGCGGGAAAGCGCTCCATTTGGTGTCATTAAATGGACTTAGTGGTGGTATAAATCACCCGTCTTGTGATTTAAACCGTGAGTAGTGTGAAAACGCACTTTAAGACCCGATAAGAGGTTAACAGTATTTCCAGAAACTGGTGTGCATCTAGACAGCAATTTCAGTTAATAGCATTGTAGGCAGTTGGTAGACAACCTGAAATGCCAACCGGTATTTCGAGGGAGAGTAATTAACTGGCACCTAACTATTATATTAATGTAAAATTATGTCCAAGCAGTTTAGAGTCAAAAGTATTTTTATATGTTAGGTACAATTTATGAGACATCTGCCTGGTCCTACATTTCAATCTGTTCTATGATTGTTTTTGGAAAAACCTGTGTAGTCAGTCTTAAAAATTTAAAACCGTATATCCTTTTGCAATAAAAATCGTTTTTATGCTTTCGCTGTAAGAACGGAATTAAAAATTACATAATATTTTGCCATTAGTTAAATTTTTAAATGTAAATTTCCAAAGCATAAACTTGGGATGACGGCAAGTACTTTTAAAGCCAAAGTACCCAAGAGAGCATTACATAGGAAAATTGGCTTGTTGCTTCCATAAACACGAAAGTATTTTTCAGGCAGACTATACTTCGTTTTAGAAGCAAAACAAGCCCAATTTTAATGAGGAGGAAAGGATTGTTTTCCAGAAACTTCCTGCTACGTATCAGTCCTGGATTGTTCAGCAAAGAATTAATGGATTAAGGCTAGAATGTGTTGCAAATAGCTGTACTTGAGACATGACGAGAGGGCACTACTTTTATGTGCGAAGTGGGCGGTGATCATGGTATTTAGTAAAGTCGAGCTGAGAAGACTGAATTTTATCACTTCTAAAATTCGCAAAGCATAGTGAAATTCTGGTGAAGTTTTTGGACCTTGGGGCGATTTCTATCGTCAAAATATAGTCTATGAGAAGTCTGTCCGACAGACTTTGCCTGTAAATACTGGTCTGAATATCAGGACTTTACAAAGACAGACGTGTTAGCTTATTATGGCGCATTGATGCAGCCGTTGGGCAAGATTAATTCATCTGCCAGGTCCCGGTCACGTTCGTTCTAGTTTGTTATTTGTTATCTTTTTTCTTTTGGCAAACCCCGCTGTCGATTGAATTGCTTTTTAATGATACATGCAATTTTATAGCAAAGACTGTCTTTATGCTCGTATGACTGCTGTACAACTGCTATTGCGTCTCATAAATGTCATACCATTGGTCGGACGTGTGTCGTTAAGTCAGCCGTACCCCGAAATAGCTGCCACTGGACTTATTTTTCATTCAGCGTTTTTTCACGACCCCTAATGACAGGGAATAACTTTTTTATTTGTTTTATGTTTCCCGTATGACCCAAAAGTAATATTTCAAATTCATGCGCTTTAATTGTGTTCGGTTCAGTCAGTCTTTATGGCATGCTCTCCCTTTTCTCAGTGATGCTATAAGTTTCGTCATCAAGAACACATCAAAGACAACAAAGTTTGTTTTAACAGGTAGTTATGCAGTTGCTATGGCAAGCAAAAATGATGTGGGGCAAATGAGCCGACATTACATAGAAGTACCACTTTAGGGCCTGAATATATAAAAATGTTTGGTATTTTGACCTTGTGCTCGGAAGAGAAGGTTGTTCATCGTCATTGTTAAATGAATTGTTTTTATACTATACCTCACAACCGGGTAGTTCAGCTTGGAGTTCATTTGCAATAAGTTAAAAGATAGTCATAAGTATAACGGCTACATCCCATCATCACGTATTTGGATGGGGTGGTTAAGAGACTCAATATTAACTATGACAGATCACAACGTCATCCTATTTTTCAGCGTAATTGTGGCTATGACCAATTACTGCGTTCCACCGCCTATGTGAATTTTACCGGGGTAGTCACATTTAAGTCCGTTTTGTTTTACTCACTAAAAATACGCGTTTTAAAGAACATGACACAACTTTGAATGAGACAGAACAAGCACGTGCATTTTACCTGCTGATGACTTCGTTCTTATTTACTAGTTTGTAACTGTTGGGATACTGCTATCTTCGTTCCCTGGGTAGCCTACTCACTGTGCCCAATTATCACTTACATTAGTGACCTCGACGTCAAGGAATTAGCCTTTAAATGGTTTGCTTTAAACGAGGCCCAGACTTAATCTATGGTAATCGTGTTCGAAAACGACACTGACCTTTTGACCTGGCCACTGGATGCCTCCATGTCCTCGGATGCCGTACAGCAAGATGGAGGTCTGAAGCTGTAGGTGCAATATCATCAGTCATCGCGGGAAACCAATCTGGGAAAGTGGCGGTTTATAAGAAAAT
>CACRXP010001030.1:113861-158058 GCA_902702965.1 Spirometra erinaceieuropaei
CGAATTATTATCTGTCCCGCTTATGCAATTCTGCTGAATTATTTTGGCGCTCCCTCGTCGTGTATTGGTACTGCCTTATTTGCTAGCACAAAGTAATCAAATAAATTTTGTTACCTTTTTCAATAATCTTGCCACTTAGCCACATCCATTGCTCAGTATAACCTCAAAGATGACAAATTTCCACACGCAATGGCGAAGGGTTGTTTTTAAGTCGGCGTTAATAGGGTAACCTTTGTCACTCAGATTGGAGCTGGGTGACTTTTGGTGAGGCGGTGGTCGAGAAGGTTAACTGGAGGTGAAGATGAGCAATAGTCTTTCTCAGAAAAGTTATAAAAGAGACTCGGGTATAAAATGGAACGAGAGGCATGACAGCAGAGCCCACATAGGGTTCTATGAAAAGCTGTGGTGAATGAACTAAGCAGGCGCTAGTAACGGGTTTTTTGTACAGAGTTCTATCAGGTATTTTAAGCGAGACGCAAAATCCATGAAAATTTCCCAAAATGAACTTAATTCTGGGGAAGCGAAGCTGCTAAATGCTTTTTTGCTTCTAAAACCTTTAACCTTCTGACGCGCCTATTAATCAATAATTACCATCAAGAACCATGGTATCTCCGAAATAATCAAGTTCATGGGAACTTCTAGGGCGAGACTCATATTTTTATTTGAACGGTTAATCCAAATATACCCATCTAAAATCATTCCAAGGACCACCTTGACCAAGGGATCATGAGGTTTAGCATCATGGCTCCAGACAAGTTATTTATCAAGGACTGTAACTGCACCTGAGTATCTTGCCAACGGTGCTTATGTGAGAGTTTTGCACGGGCTTGATAACCTGCTCGTTTGGGGGAAGGACGGTTAACGGCTAAGCGTCCTTTAGCCAATCTAAGACGATAGAATATTAGCAGAAAATTTCTGTTTTTGAACCTTGACGGTCATAAGTAGTTCAAGAGAACCTTCGAAGATTGAGGTAATTCAATTTGCACGTTCCCAAATTCAGTGTGCAGGAACAGAATTGGAATCACTCTTTTAGTCTTGAACGTTTGTAAGACTACTTACGAGGAACAGATTTTCAAATCATGACCTAGGCGCAAAGGTAGAGGATAGAGACTGATGAACTTTCCAACTCTAAAAATTAAGAGTTTTCAACTCAAATTTATTTTTTAATCGTGAATGCTTTCTGTGAGGTATAAACTTCGCGGTCAAGCTAGTGCGATGTCCGGGTTCTAAAGTTTCTTTCACCTTTATTCACAGTCAAATCAAATTTAAAGAGTACGATCATTGCCGGCGCGGGCCTTCGCCTGCAATACACGCAACCACAGGCTAATTAACTGAACTTCGTTTTCGTCCAGTCTGTTTAGATTTGATACACAGGTCTGCCAACGGTGGAACGGAAGGAGGAATAGGTTTGACAAAGTTGGTGTCAATGAATACCAGTGACAGGTTTATGACGACCTTATAGCCGTCCTTCAGCGCAGCCTAGTCGCAAGCACGTTCACACAGGCATGTAAGCACTGTTGCGAAGAGTCTTATGGGGTGACCTCATTAAAACTAAACTTCATTTTACGCCCAGACAGCACTATTTACACCGTATTGACGCAAACAAGAGCCGTTGCCTGAAGACTCCACCTCCTTCGGAAACTCGCCCAGGACTCTTTTCCGCTTGATCGTAGTCAAATGATACACTTATGTTCAAACAGGACGTCCAGTTTCAAAGGTTGCCTACGAATTTTGAATGCTAGTTAGGCTGCTTACAAATGCAAAACAAATATCAGGACACAGATACACTGGGCACATGGACTATACAGTAGTCACGAAGAACACAGGACTCGAACGGTTAAAGTTTGGTTGTTGCAATATAGGCTCTAGTAGCAGTTCTATTGATTTTGCTCTGTTCATTCCGTCTCTGGGAGATCGCAGTCAGTGTCGCCAAATTTACGAGTTAACCTAGTTGTTCCTCCTTCGAAGCTACCAGGCCAACAGTTTGGGTCCAGCTGACAACAGTCATTTCCTGTTAAATTTATAAACCTCCGAAACTGCTCAACTTCAGTGGATATGTGTTTCAAAACGTTTCTTCGGTAACTTGGCCAAGTTTTGTTCCAACTTGTGCGGGAACGGCTTGGGAGGTATCTTACAGACCAAATACAACGACTTGGAACTACTTATTATCACGTGTTAATGGCAGATTTTAAATATTCAGCTGTCTAATTATGAAAAAATAGACGGCTCGGTGGAGTTCAAGCTCGTGAAAGGAAAACAGGGCTTCCGTGCTGCCAACGCTCTAACCACCTCTGCTACGAGATCTCTGCCGAAGTTCGTGTGTCTGGTTACATTTGGATCAAGTCACCCATCCAATGGCCTTACTGAATTGGATCGGCTGAGTTATTCAACTCTGCCAAAACCACTTATGAAAAATTGAGCCTGGTAATCTTCTGGTGGATTCTAGATCGATTTCTCAGGAAACGCTGATTGGACAGCAGACTTACCGGAGCAGAATTGACGAATTTCATACGTTGCAATAGGCTGGAAGAGTAACTTAACCCAAGTGTTATTCAACTCACAGCTTCCGGTCGGTGTTTCGTAACTCAGTTGGTTAGTGAGTCGCTTGTATTCAAGCCCTACCTTACCGCCGTTGGCTAGAATCCACCGGGGCAGTAGAGTTGTTTGCAAATGGGTCAGCCGAGTTTTTCATCAAATTAAAATTTGTTGGAGGATACATCTGCCTGGTTATGAACGGAGCAATGAGCAACGTAACGAAGACTCGAAGTTGAGGCCTGGCTCCATTAAGTCCATTAGATTTGATGAGAAGGACTTTGCTAAATAATGCTGCAACGATATTTTACATACGGAAAGGCAAAAAGGTTTACGAGAATGCAGTTTTCAGTCAATTCAAAAAGGATAATCTGATGTAGGTCCACGCCGATTTATTAGATTAGCTTACGTTATTCAACTTTATTTGCAACAGCATATTTGTGTTGAGAGCTATAATTTATTCGTTAAAACAGCTGACTACGAGTAAGATGGCGTCATCTTAGCTTCAGAGGCCCATGGGCAGATGAGAATCACTGATAGTAATATTTGCTGGCTTTTTACTTTCACAAGTATCGCTTGTTAATCCAAGAAATCCACGTACACAAAATGCTCGATTAATCTCTATTCATATGCGTAAGAGTATCTTTCTGGCATCACTTGTATAGAGGTTAGAAGACCGGCTGGTAGACTGGCAGAACCGAATGACAGCCACATTCATTTCTACCCACCGGGCAGATTAAGGTAATGATTTGTGTTTTTCAAACGATGAAAGTTCTTAAGACGGGTCAAATGGCCCTATATGAGCAGTATACCGATGCTGAGATTATAGGGCTTGTTTATAAATCCAAAAGC
This sequence comes from Spirometra erinaceieuropaei, assembly GCA_902702965.1. Classification (NCBI taxonomy): domain Eukaryota; kingdom Metazoa; phylum Platyhelminthes; class Cestoda; order Diphyllobothriidea; family Diphyllobothriidae; genus Spirometra; species Spirometra erinaceieuropaei. Next base: position 117,246 of record CACRXP010001030.1, read on the forward strand.
TTTGTTGGAGATAACAGTGCGCATAGGAGTTCAAAAAATATCCAGGAGAGAATACCGACGAAGACAGGAAGGACTGGAACAGCCACTTCTGGCTTGTTAGCTGTCGTCAGCCAGCCATGGCCAACCTCGTCTTTTCGGTGGGGCGCGAGGCTCGAACCGTAGCTCATTTGACTATTAGTTCAACCCTCTAACCTCTGAGTCATGGGCTCGTTAACCTGTCCTATGGGGCGCAAGATCGATCCCTAAAGCACAACAGGACGAGTATTTGTCGTAACGCGATCGGTGAACGCCCTCTGCCATAATATACCTTAACTTTCCTCACAACTGATAACCAAGGGCAGTAAGGCCGTGGGAACAGTTTTGCCTGGTATCTGCTGACACCGGTCAATTTGATGAGTTAAGTTCTGCCATCACAAAGCACCGCCAGTATCTCACGAAGGCTGTGGAAGCGCAAACACGACAGCCTGCACTAGTAACGGCCCCAAGACAGATCTATCACTTGCCCGAATGACAACGCACAGCGTGCGAAAGGTGCTCAACTTAGACCACGCGGACGTGCGCGCAGTTGAGGTCATTGGCTCTCACCAATTTTCTCACGCTCACATAAACTGAATACCCGGGCTCAGAGATAGAGAGAGGGGGGGGCGAGAAAGAGAGGTAATGACGAAGAGGGCCGTACGATTATAGGCCGCCATCAAGTATGAGGACTGTAATCGACGCTGGATTAAATGACACGCGTGTGACTATGAAGTCATTCTTTGCTGCTGCTGATGCTGCTAGCTGTGTGCTATTCGTGCGGCGGGACCCGTTGTTAGCAGCGGCTAGGGTGATAGCACTAGTGGCGGCAGTGAAGAAATTAATGCTGGTCTTTCTGGTGGCAGTGCTCGAGTGCCGACTGACAGAGTGCTGCCGGTTCCTAGTGCGCGTAGCACCTGTTTCTTAGGGTAGCTCTACAAAGCACCACTACTTTCTGTGGAAACTATAAGACTGGTTTATGACTTGCTCAAATAATGACACTCCCACGAAACTGCAACGTTAGTCAGAAGAAAGATTTGAGAGGGCGTCACTTTAGTCGTCAGAGATCATTTGTTCGCACGCAGTTACGAAACATGAAATTGGGTTAATAGAAAGCCAAATTAGGGACATTTTTGTAGTCGGATAAGCAAAAACTTGCGGCAATGCATAACGAAAGTATCAAAAACAGTCTTTCGTCCCACTGAAAGTACAATGTCCTAGTCGCATATAAAATCAGGTCGTAAAATAATGAGCATATTGTGCGACTTAGTACTTGAATATATTGAGTAGTCCCGGACCACCCAACTGCGAAATCAACGCCTGAAACTAGCGATGAAGCTTCCGGTACAGTCTTTGACCGCTGGTGGTAATCCTAGAACTCAAACACTCCCAGGCGAGACCCTAAATTTATTTCCCTTAACGGGAAGGTGGCCCAAAGTGACATCCACAAAATCCTACAGCGCTTGCTCAGGCTTAGTCTTTGCAAGACAGAGCACATTAGACAACGAAGGAGAAGACTTAAACCGTTCCATGCGCGCTGATTAAGCCAAATGTCAAAAGCACTTTGCAGCATATTCAAGGAAGTTGTTCAGCCAGTTGTATCCAACGGATCGTATAGCTGGTAGGTACAACCAACAATTATAGGACAGGCTGACATTGCAACTTCTGGTTTGTTAGCTATTTGCCGCTAGCAATCAGGTCAGATAGGTCTGCATTACCTCCATATGGCTTTGAATATTCCTGATTGCGGCCGACAGAAAGGATGTTAATGGCCCATCTGGTGGATCGCTGAGATTAATGACAATCAGCGGCTGGATCCAAGGCTCATGTCCTTGTTGTGCGAATTTGGGTTATGTCTGTCTGACGGCGGAAAATAGACCAGACATGGGCGTCTCAGTCCCCCTTATTTTCGCCTGTAGTATTCCTCGATGACTGATTGCTCGTCTCTATGTGACCTCCTGCGAGGGTTCCAGACCAGTGCTTCAGGGCTAACGGGAAAATCTAGATCCAATCCAGTGGCATAAACAAGTCGTTGAGTGCCAATCACCTTTAAGCAAGACTCATTGTGGAGAAAACTGCTTAATAGTCTTCAAGTGTGATATACAAAGATAAAAGGCCACTTCCTACATGTAAGAAATATTTCAAACCCAAAATCTGGTTGAGGGTAAGTTGAAATGTAGCTTCCTATTAGACACTTCTAGGTCTGAGGATCATCGGCACCATACAGTGAGCCCATTGAAGCCTGCGCTTTGGTTCTTCACCTCCTTCGCCCTCCAGTATACTGTAAGTTTGATAGGACATGGATATAGGCACCCTCAGAATTACAAGTGGCCTTGCGCCAAATTCTTGATATTTAGAGTAACGTCTAGGATAAGGTTTAGGGCTAAGACTTGGGCAAGGGTTAGGACGGGGGGATATATGCTCTTCCTGGAAGTCAGTGCAAGATTGCCTGCATTGCGGCGGAGGTCAACTAGTTCCGTTTCTTATCAACGCTTTTCTCTGCTTTTTGCACTCGGTTTGTTGGGGCTGCAGCTCTCGTGAAGGTGGCGTGACTGGAATGCTGCGCGAAAATTTCTAGATCAGGGCTCAGTAACTATCGGCGGAATTCGTTAAATGACCGCAAATTTATCTCTTGCGCTGTTTCATTTTCGAGATATGGAACTTCCAAGGCAATAGACTAGCAGGTAGGCTTAGCGCTTAATTCTGATTTCGACAGAGGCGTTACGAATTCTCGCCTGTTACTCTGCCTCACCGTTGTGTCAGTCAGGTTTACAAGCTATGTAAATTAATCTATATGTCTTTCGCTCTGACTCTCGAAGAGACATTTTTAGGTCTGACCGACGGTTCCATCGGAATTACAAGGCGAATCTTACAAACAGAATGACAGTGCAATATTGCAACAATTACAGTATCTGAAGGGGTAGGGCGTGAAATGTGCATGAGTGGCTAAGTTGGAAAATTTTATTTACAAAACAAGCTTTTATTTTCAGCACCTCGGATTCCTGTCTTTTTACTGCCTCCGAACTGCCACATCAATACTTTCTAACGATGTCCACTACCGTCTGGCTACCCAAAAACGAGAAGTCAGATGATATTACAGGCCAATTTATGCAGTGACAATAGATTACAAAAAAATAAGGGACATTATTTTATCCCTCGTGGCTGCCTTCAAGCTGCGATCGAGAAAGCCAAGCATTCAAATGCAAATTATTACTTTGGTCGAGCAGTGAGACCGCCTTACATTCATATCAAATGATCTTGCCAGGCAACTGGAGTGATAAAATTGCAGAGTACGGCCACTAATCACTCCACCACTCGATGAAGAGAACCGGTCAACCACCAAGGTGTGTAAATGCGAAATGGAAGGTTCACACTGTGAAAGGTAAAAAACAGCTAAAACAGGCGCGCGGTTTTTGAATATTTTATAAGTGACGTAAGCGAAACACGATGAAAACTGAATGAAATTTGATTTCGCCACCACTTGCATGTGCAATTCAGAAGCGAAGACCTGCCACTGAGGACACGGAAAGTCCGTCTTTGCAGCAGAAGGCAGCGCGGAATTCTTTTGGCTTGCGTGAGTTGGAGCATATATTCCCGAAACAGGCATTTGCTTTCAAAAGCCCACCTTGGAAACCATGTCCCAGGCGCCTGCATGCAGCATTCTTTTGCTGGCAGACTTTGGACACAGTGGCAGCGATGTTCTACAACTACGTATGTTTAACTGAGATTAGCTTGGTTCAGTGCCAAAATTGTTTGTTCTAAGTCAGTAGGATTCCCAATGGTGGCTGGATGTTTGGCGACTGCAATAGCGACCCCCAGTTATCTTCTAGCAGTGGTAGGGCAGTCCCCATCATCTTCAGGAACGTGGGCTTTCCGGTAGAGTATTTTCTAATTTAGTTTCTTTTCCAAAACTGTCCTTTGCAACCCTACATGTCTGACTGAGCAGCTTCTCCCAAACCTGGTGACCAAAATCCACTCTTACCAACGTGATATGAACTTCTTTACCCTTTGACCAGTAATAACCCGTAGATGTTGCATGACATACTATGCTGCTAGCAGGAGTACTACCCAAGAGTCCGGACAGGTGTTAGCCGATATTCTGCCACCGTATGATAAGTCAGGAGTAACCGGATTTAGTCGCACCTGAGGATATACTGACCCATCGAATAATTGACATTTCATGTTTAGCAATTCATTTCTTTCTTAGATGAATGAGGCAACCAGCATTCGTTTTCAAACTGGCTTGAAACCTAACAATACACTTTCTTTTTTGGAAATTAATAAACGAAGAGGCAGTTACACATATCGTTCAGTCGCTGGCCTGTGCGTACACAACTGAGCCAAAGACGGTCAGTACTACAACGTCCCCCTACGAACCCTCGAAGGATTTTTCGAGGATAAGACACTCTGTTTGGCTCACCCTAATTCGATTTAGTGGGTTATTAACCTGCTTAGACTGTTACACTCTCCGTTCTTTTTTTCACCAAAAAATCTGTTATGACGTCCTCGAGATGAAAGCATTTCAGCCAATAGAGACTGAGATGGTATGGCCGGCTGATGACGGTTAACGTGTCAGAAACGGTCGTTCTATTTGCCCTTGTCCTTGTCGGTAACGTAATTTTACCTATATCACGCGCCGCTATGCGGCTGCTGGCAGGACTCGAGAGAGAGAGAGAGAGAGAGAGAGAGAGTCCCAAGACCAAACGGGAGGAGTGAATTCCGTAATGCGATCGGTACGTCTACCCCTACAATTGTTAACATACCCGACCGCAACCGACAGGACAACGAGCCCGTGGCTCAGTGATTAGAGCGTTGGACTTCTAACCAACAGGGCGCGAGATTAAGCTCCGGCTGTTCCACATTTCAAGGTTGGGTATGGCTGACTAACGGTGGCGAACAGGTCGGAAATGGTCACTCCAGTCTCCGCTGTCTTTGTCGGTAATGTCAGACTGAGATTCGTCGTATGGTTTTCTCAAAGTTCACTCCAAAGGCGTAATAAATGCTGGGTTGATAATTATTGTGATTTTCCTACTGATTTCAAGGTAGCAACAATTGCTGAAGCAGACATCAACCATATAAAGTGCAGATGAACCGCCACTGATCATCTCATCAGAGTAATTGGATCGTCGTCCACATCAGTCCACTCCTCACTTCGACATCATCATTATCCTTATTGATGTCGTCTTCATCAACAAAATTGTCTTCCTTCTTCTAACTACCCAAAAATCCTGTCTCAACGGTCCCCCGATGGAAATAATCAGAGGGTCAATAGATTTCCAAACGCGCCCGTGCACGCTCGTGATGCGGAGGTTTCACACAACATCATGATAATAAATCAGAGTGGCTTGTGCTCCAGTCGCTGCTACTGGTGCGGCCGCCCACGGCAGGCAAGATGATTTAGTTTTGCAATTTATGTCTAGCTTTTTAGGGCAATTAAAGCAACTGTTGGCGAAAGATGAGGAATAGGGGATAGGGCGTCTGGGGAGGGAGGGGGGAGGGAGTGGTGAGGGCTGCGCCTGAGGCCGGCGGCACCCACATCAGGTGACCAGCATCCCGCCCCCTACTGCCCGCTGGAGGGGGGTCATAAAGGGCAATAAAATCCTTCCTGACAAGGAAGCTCATCCAACGAAAAACAAAGTTGCTCTAAGAAAAGTCTTCTTTCTCAATGTGCAAGCAGTCATTGTGTGGTGGGCGTGCGGGTTCCTCCGACGAGCGAACTGAAGGCATGACACACACCTACTGCATTGTAACCTTGTCTTTGTGTGTAGGGTTTGGCTATGCCAATATCCTATCATTGTGCTTTTTGTTTAAACTGATGGCTCATGTGCCGGTACAATCTACGTTCAGGCAGAAAAATGCGACTTTTTGTAGTAAGAGTCCATTTCTCTCGGCACGTTTGCAGGTTGGGATTGCGTTAGGTTAATATTTTCAAGGGCATTCGTCGCTAGGTGCTACTTTGCAAGTCCTCTGAATCGAAACTGGGCAGGCGAGGTGGCCCACATGTCGAACAGACGGGCATGGAAATATCTTATTTACGATGCACTGTCGGTATGAGTCGGTCATGACTTTACATGATTCCAACCAACATGAGGTCAGCTTGGATTCGACGGGATGCTGATGGGAGTTCCCGATGTAGTGTGAAGTCTGAAAAGATGCAGCCTACTTTCACATACCATATAGGGATGGCTGGTTGCTTGTGTGAAGGGCTACTACTCGTGGGGATGTTCCAGAGATGACTTACCCAGTGATTTAGGGTGTGAATGCTTAACTCAGGTATGAGCAAGTGTAAGAGCTAACCAACGAAGTGGCCGAAGGATTCTTCCTTAGGATGCTGGCACCGAGGAATAAGAGAGGGTATTAGAGCGGTGATGGTGCCGTTGGCCATGGACGTGCTGCTGCGTCTCCGCCTGGATAGCTATACTTCGCATTATGGGACATAATGTCTGTAAACTTAAGTGAGAACCCGGTGTTTAAAAGACTTTGGTTTTTTCGGGTTCCCAAAACCTCTGCAACGGAATGGTCCGCAAGGTTTGATAGCACAAACCAATCCCTAGTTCATTATACTTCTCTGGTACTACCTCGATTAAGAAGGGACAGTTGTTCCATACAATTGTAAACTGATTAAAAACGCCAAATTACTTATTGGTTTAGTCGGTTGCGCATAAATATGTAGCCTCCCCGCACTCAGTACTCTGGCATAAGACCGCCTCTAATCCAGGGGGGGGGGGGTTCTACGAGTGCGGTTTTTTTCAAAGGTGTGGCCCATACGGTTGAAATTATGTAGCAAGTCAGAAAAGCGCATTTATGCCGTAGGCTTGTTTTAGTGCATTAAGCCACCCTAAATTCAACCCCATGCAGCATAAGAAGTAACCAAGAGGAAACCGCGCGAGATCGTATAGAAAATGATGCACCCCATTTTGGGAAAGCGTCAGGCAACTTATCTGGAAACATAATGGGCAGTGAGCTTTCGATAAAACCCATTTTACCGTCATTTTCTTATAAGAGGTAGTCTTTTGACAAACGGTTTGGGGGCGTATCTATTCATATTCTAAGGTTTAATCGTTACAAACAGAGGACAGATGTGGTAGTAAACCCTCAATGTAAGCTTGATCCTGTCTCTTGTAAGATGACAAAATGTGATATTTTTGTTCTCATTCAATTAGGTTGCGTAAACCGGGACATCTTAAGTTGATATGGCTGCCCGCCAAAATAGTGCCATGAATTATTCAGACCGTTCGGCTACGAGTGTCAAGAAATAAGCCCAAACTAAGCCAGTATGACGGACGCTTTCCCAAGAACCTTTGTACGGACAATCAACATTCCTGACCAACTGTTTTAACAAGGAAAATATTACATATTGTATTGGACTTAGGCATATTTGAATATGCGCTTCCCTTCACCATACACTGTATCTAAGACAAACAAATCGGAGTCAAATGTCTGACATAAGCTGCATTTCACAAGGTATTCAAACGTTTGCGTACCATGCGATCTTCCAGCAGTGCCGGTTAGAAGGATTGGAATTTGTTTCTAAATGCGACGAGGTAGTTTTGGAGCACACCACTCACCCCAGGCAGAGACATAAGGGCGGAACTACTGCCTCGTGTTTGGTGCTGCTGATAGTCAGATATTAAATACGATCTTCCGCTGAGATATACTAGGGGAATTTTACGGAGTTCATTAACGACTGCATTTTTCGACGTGTGGTCGTCACCTAAAGAGGAACTTACTGTCATGCAGAATTTTAAATGACTGAAGTGAAATAAGTGCTCTCAAACTACATTATGCATAACGGTGTGCCTCAAATAGGAAGTCCGAACGTCTATCATTTTTCTACCCGAAGCCATTTCGTGAACGTTTAGTCCGCGCCAATAGCTCTAGCATGCAATATGAAGGAAGGAAACACTGCGGTGACTTCTTATTCATTTCTGCTATTACAGTCTGCGTGCTGAATTTTCTTTTTATCCGGATGGGGAACTTGGGTACTTATCGCTGGAGTTAATGATTTTGGCGTCTAATACTTTCATATTTTTACGCGAGGGCCCAAGAGCATATGTTTACGACACTTGACACCATGCGACAAATGTTGACTTAAAACGCCTTTGTAGTTGTAAAAAGTACAGGAGTCTTTAGGAGGAACCAACGCTGATTCTACCAACGTCGGTGATGAGATACCCAACGGTGGCAGTCACCATCAGTATCTTTTCATAACTGGCCAACCTGGCATCCTGTTCTGCTCCTAATCCTCAAGTTTTGGAATAAAAACACTGGTTTTCAAGTAAAAATATGAAAATAACCAGTTGAGGGTCATTAACATATGTGTTCATTCCAGCAAAGTCATAAAACAAATGGATGGGTAGGTGCTGTTTCCATTAAAACTTCGAACAACAACATTAGGATGCGCTTTAAAAGGGCAATACGTCCCACCATATGACATCAAACTAACAAGATTCTGATGTTTGACAGTAAGTATAAATGCGAACTGGAAGATATGGCTGAACGGAAGTGAATCTGAAAACAAGATTTTACGGACAAAAAGATCAACTCAAAAGACCTTTGAAAGCCAGAAGGTCAGATGTACCTTCGCCATCTACAGCGACTTGAGAAATACTCAGTATGCTTTGACCAGGTGCAAAGAACCTAACAGAGGCTGCTGCCAAAAAATCCAAATAACAATAACCAAGATATCACAAAGCACTTTATTTTCCAAGAATGATGAGTTGTGATGGATATATCATCGTAGTCACATGACCGTCCAAGCTTTGAAGCAATAACTTGCTTGAAGTTTCGACAATAATGTATAATTGGCTGCTTCCTTGATCAGGCAAATTATACTATTGAGTAACTAGAAAAAAACCAATGAAAATAGGGTGAATTGGGCAGAAGCTCACAGTAATGTCGACCTAAGTCCTACTCATGAAGTGATTATTTCCTGATTCATATTGACCCAACTGTGAAAAACTCGTAGCTCAAGTGGTTAGAACGTTGGCTGCGCTAAAGCCTTCCTCTTACTGCATGGGTTCGAATCCCACCGAGGCGCCGAGTTTTTCACAGTTGGGTCAATATGAATTATTCAAAATCTGCCAAAACATCAATGAATTACGCGAGCCTAGTAGTCATCTGGTGGATTCTAGGTGAATTACTTAGGAAATCCTGCTTGGGCAGTCAACTTACTGTATCAGATTTGGTGGATTCCAGACGGTGCAATAGGTTGGGCGGGTAACCTGACCCAAATGTAATGAAACTCGCGTCGTCTGCCGGGGCCTCGTAGCTCAGGTGGTTAGAGCGTTGGCTGTGCTAAAGCCTTCCCCTTAATGCATGGGTTCGAATCCCACCGAGGCGCCGAGTTTTTCACAGTTGGGTCAATATGAATTATTCAAAATCTGCCAAAGCATCAATGTATTTCCTGATTGTACATTAAAAAGGTTTGAGGGGGTAGACTTCTCTAGGTCGATAGAACGTCCGCAGTGGCTGGACCAGAGTATTTGAACGCAACTTAAAACAAACTGACGACTCTCATAGACTGGTTTTCTGCTATCTGTGTTGCATTTCTTTCACCTAATCATTTGAGGGGGACGAGGCAAAATCAGTGTTCTGTTTGGTTTGGAAAGTTCGTGTTTACTTCGGCTGGTAATTGAGGGGGTGGTGAAAATAGAGTTGGACCTCACCTGCAGATTGATGCACCTTTAATGTGTGTTGGAAATGCGAATAGTGTTTACTAGAATAATGGCACTGTCGAGAACATCTAAACACTTTTGAATGATCACAGTTTTGCGGTTGACATCTGGGAGGGTGGCTTTTTATCAAATGCCAAGGAACTTTCCGTTATATAGAGTTTCGTGAGGTCATTTTTGTCGAACGAAAGACGGGGATTGCGTCAAAATGGATGGGCGTATCAGGTTATCTAGAAAGTTATGTGTGTATGTGCTGGTGGCATAGGATGACCTTTAAAGCGGACTGCATAGTAGCATCCCATCTAAGCGGAGGTCGACCAACTGTCGTGGCTGGCCTGAGACTGAAGTGTCATGCTACTTTGTCCATTGAGCTTACTCATGTCGGCGGCTGGCTTCCGCTGGTTTAAAACGCGACAGGGAAAAGTGGTCGAGGTTATCTCCACCCCAATAAATCTGGTGTGATTTGGATCTATAATGACACTTCTTAAGTCGTGACTTCGCGGCTTTTCCGACTAAAAGATAACTTCATCTTCGTAGAATTGAAAGTCAAGTTGTGGGTGCTCCTTTTTAATTTGTCTCCTGCGGCAACTCTCATGCATTAAGGCTCCGAGCTGTTGATTTGGTTCGTACGAAGAAAATTATCAACACACTTATGGAAACCGCAGGTTGGAGCCTTTTTTAGGCCGTTCACCACCCTCTTGTCCTCCTCCGACTGTTCTGGCCCTGACATGCTACAGAGACACGGTTCACATGGGAAGAGAGAGTGGTCTAAATGCAGCAAAAGTTCCCGCTACTATGCATATCAGTTACAAGTCACCGCGACCTCCCTTAACTACCCCATTTTTGTCGATTTTTTGGCAGAAAAATTTCGACGCAAAGTCAAATCAGGTTACAGCTTGAGACGAGCATCCGTTTAGAGATTTTTTAACTTAAAGTGAGTAAACCTTTGGCATGTCGACGTTCTTAGTTAGGTCACATTATCAAAACACTGGGGTTTTGTCGAAAAATGTTTTCCTTAACAAAGCCACTTGAGGCGACGTTCAGTGGAGTGTCCTGCCTACAGGAGAATAGACAATTCTAACTGGTGTCGGTTTTTAGGCCAGAAATATTCATTCAACTGGCTTAAGTACTTGTCGATAAAACCTCGCGCTGATTGGTTGCTTTCCGCTGCACTAAAACCTTAGCAGACTTTAGATTCGGGCACCAGGATAAGGCGGGATTACCAGCTTTCGTCTCACTGTCAAGATGGAAACGTAAACATCGGTCTTAGAGGACTTTATATATCCTCGATCTCAGTCGACAGAGAGCAAGCGCAGAACTTTATGTGAATGGGGCGTAAGATTTGAGCAGTTAATAACTCACCGACCCAGATACAAACTTTGGATGCCTGAACGCCCGAGATATTGGTGGTTGAAGGAAGCTAATAAGTCATAAATGGTTGCCCCGGTGTACATAATCGGTGCAGATGGAATTCACTGATGTCTTATTTATTTCTGGTAGAGTACTTAGCCACAGTCTCCTAATCAAAAAATCAGTTAATTTATTTTTGGTCTAGAAATCCATAATCCACAGTTCTAATACTCGATTCAATCTAAAATAATGAGCCGTTTCCTTTTTCTTCGACCATTCAGACAAGTTGACATCGTTTTACCGCCTAACAATAGCCGTTCACTCTTTGGCATGTTTTCCGATTTTCCCATGCCAGCCCTTTTGCAGTCAAGCCAGAAGAATTCCAGAAGTACGACGAGCCCATTCCGAGTTATGGTAATTTATCAATGGAAAGTAGAAAGAGCCGGGGATTGGTTGTGCTGTTGGGTGAAGTGGAAAATTCTTGCGAGAAAGATTTTGCTCAAGCAGTATGGAGATATCGTGGTTCGTCAAAACCAGTTAAAGGAAGTCGCGCTGAAGACGAATGAGGATTGGCGTCTTCAAAAAATCGTCCCACTGTTCCGGTAACGGAGGTTTGCAAATGATATCGAGATGTATTGGGCTACAGGATTTGGCCAGGGGTCTTTGGCTTCAGCTGGAAAGTGCTCGTCTGATTACCCCAGTGTGTTCGTTCTCTAACGAGAGTTTCCTGAAAATGGTAATAGTGCCTTGTCCAGTAGTCAACTGCAAGTACTTTCCGACCATTGCTTACACTCCAGGTTAAATTATGTTCGAGAAATGAATTTTTATCTGATAAAAGCAACCAATGATCCTGGCTTTAGAGGACTAAAGAATGAACGGACTCCGTTCGTTTCCCTGACTAAAGCAGAACAATAAAATGCAAAACAGTAATCTTGCCTAGGTTCTAGACAACCTAAAATTAATTTAACTTAGACTGTTAATGTCTTTGGTTAAGTTCTCGGTTTAATTTGACTATATCAAGTTAGCTATCAGCTAAGTTAGTTCTGTTTCTATCTTGCCAGTTGAATGGCCATCTACTCCGAAGGACGGACACATGTGCGCCTACTGTCGTGGTGAATTCCAAAATAGCAAATATGAATGCCGACTTCGAGCAGTTCTGCAAGATGCTAAGATTCCAGAAGTAGTGGAATTTCCTAATGTCCTCATAGTTCTTCCAATAATTTATTTTTGTCAGTCACAGTAATAAGTGGTAGCAGATGCCAATCACATATTTCGCTTGGCTTCAGTTCCATGATACATTACCATGAAGTGGTTTTCTTCTACATAAACCGTGGGACTGTCAGAGCGCTTAATCGTTAGGATCTCTGGAACAGATTTATGAGAACCTCTCAACAAAGGTTTCGCATCAAAATTTAAAAAGAGAGGCTTCTTTCCAAATTGAGAGCAAAAAGAATAGCAAGGTCGGAAAGTGAGAATGGTTAATACTCGGTGACTTGGAAGTCAGTTAGCTCTGGAGCGTGTCCACTGGCGTTTTGGCAATATATTTAAACCTTCAATGCGGCTTGACTTTGAGTTCGACCATATGATCCGCAAGAATATGAGCTCCCCCAGTTACTGTAAACTGCGTTTTGGGGTAAGTTAACACGGTACATTGTGATTTCCAGGCGATGTCCCTTTCGGCTTTTAACCAAGCTGTTAGTCAAATACTCAGACTCAGCATTTACAAATGATCAGCAAGCCTTTGGTTTTGGAACTTATCTATTGTATGCATCCTTTTTTTAAAACGATTTTGAAGAAACCGTTTGTACTTTAAAGACAAATTGTTGGAAAGGCGAAACCTTAATGTTCAGGTTCAAAACTTACGGCTGCCTTATAAGCCCTTTGGATGGCCTTATTACTAACCCTTTTATTCCATTGTGAGTTATTCTTTCTCATTTAACCAGTAATCTAATTGACATACTGCTGACTATGGTTCGAACGGTTTCACGGACTTCCTTTAGGCAAAATGATTGTGCTAAGAGTTGGGGATGAATAAAAATATCCTGTAACATGACTACTGGGCGCTCGGGTGGGTTAGATATTTTTTGATTTTTTTTACTCGGCTTCAGAAAGCGCAGACAACGTGAGGTCTAGTTAAGTGCCTCCAGTTAACCAGCACGTGAAAGGAAACTTGTCGTAGAGCTAATCAATCCATTCATTTTTTTACATAAACAGCATTCATTTCCTCCAATGTGGTCAATTTTCGACCTTGACTTGCCATCTTCTATCCCGGGGCTATTCATGAAGCACGTGCAGAATTTCGCTGTGCTAGCCCTTTTATTTGCATGCACTTATTTCTGCCACCTGTCTGAGTCACTCATTTGTATTCGTTGAGGTTCTTTGAAAAAAATATGCAGATGATACCATTCCGAGATTCTTTGCATATTCATGCCGAGGTCATTTTAGCACAGTCAGGACCAGGCAATCAATTTCTTAATAAACAGAACTGAGGCATTCGTTTTTTGCCTTCTTTTTTTACCTGAGCTGGCATACCCCAGTGAACTGCGGGGGCTTACGATGACGTTTGTTGTCACTAGGTACGCTGGAGAGTCTGGTTTTGGGTGAAGATGAAGACCAGGTTTGCGCCTTTCAACACTTGTTACGACTGGGATCATGTGAAATGCGACTGACCTCATTGCTGTCCACACGTTGTCAGGATGTCAAGTGCGGACAACGCACTCCCTTTTCCAGCGACAGAGCCTGAACACTGAGGTTTCATGAACAATCACCATTCTTGATTGATTCTGCTCAGTCAGGCTGTGAGCCTTGGGCTTTTTCTTCGTCTCAAACGAGGAGTGGCGTACTGGTTGAAATAGGAGCATCGAACTCATGGAACGGGCAGCCAGCATTGGAAGCTGTTCTCACGACTGTGTATGATAAGGATACTTTCCTGGGAACAGCTGTCGAAAACTCAGAAATTTCGCCCACCTCCTGTACACCTATTCCATCGTGTGCATAAACAGACGAAAACATACAGGACGAATGTTCACCACATAGGTGTATTTTTGATAATCGAGATATCGTGAAGGTTCCACAGACTTCTTCATGAGCTAACAAAATCCTGTGAGCGGCATTGATTCGGTCGACGAGATTCTAAATACTCTGTCCATTTGGCGATAATTTAACTCAAATATGCTTAAGATTTCTCACGACTGTCGGTTGTTAGCCATGAGTGAATTTAAAACGCACCGCGGCTTGAATTGTTGGGAGGTGTATGGAAGTTTTACTCGAGAGAAAAATTCGAGATCGCTGAAATCTCCTGAGCATGCAGCTACCGAACGTTTTTGGAGTTATATCACGCTACTTCTCGCACGTCGTCTTAGTCTCCTCTTGAATACGGCCCAAAATAGACCAAACTCCAGTCACTGGGAACGATCTCGCCTCCATGTACCCGTTCAGTCGCTTCTTGGGGCCAGCGAGTCAGAATTTCGACGCAAGACTTAGAGGCCTCAGCAGCGAGAGAGTATTCACGGGTGCCTTGGTAGCTGTGTACACTCGGCATTGCATCGGTGCTTTTCTCCAGGAAGACGAACTATACAGCGCCCTCTGAGCTGGAGAAAGAAAATCCCGCTTATGAGCGAAGAGAGACAGTTGAATTTCGCTATCAGAGCTAAGGAGGTGTGAGAAGGGTTAATCGAAAGATTAGACTATAACGACATTGTGAACAGCAGTGCAGGGAATTTATTGTCGATGTGATAGATACATTGGTAAAAGCTTCAAAGGCTACGGGCGCTTTAGTTCTGTCCCGGGTGCCATCATTTCGCTTTAATGATTTTTGCGTTCATGTCTGGCCGTAATTCTACTACATGAGGGTAAGTCTTCGTCACCACAGAATTTGCCTCCACCTGTCTGAACAGATAACTATTAGGTTCTTTATGTGCTTCAGCCATCATGCAGCCTTGGATGTAGCTCAGAATGTTTCCATCTGCGGTAGGGGGCGCACAGCGATCGTTCTTACGGAGCTCTCTCTCACTCGATCCCAACCAGCAGCCGCACAGCGGCGCATGATATAGGCAGTATATTATTACCGACAAAGACAAGGGAGACTGGAATGGTCATTTCTGGCTTATTAGCCGTCGTCAGCCAGTCATACCCAATCTCGAATTTTGGGACACCCGAGGCTCGAACTCGCAACCTGTTGGTTAGTAATCCACGCCTCTAACCACTTTAACCGACAGGGCAACGGCTCGTGCCCCAGTGGTTAGAGGCGTGGGCGTCCAACTGACAGGTTGCGAGTTCAAGCCTCGGGTGCTCTACACTTCGGGGTTGGGTATGACTGATTGACGACGGCTAATAAGCCAGAAATGGCCATTCCAGTCTCGCTTGTCTTTGTCGGTAATGACATATTACCTAAATCATGTTTCCATCCGTGTCACAGGCAGAAAATTTTAAAACTGAACATTTGCTAGTCCCTTTACCTCTGTTCGGGCTGCGAAGTGAGATAGGATTTTCGTTTTTTGCAGTCTCAACTGTGTCTACTCCGCGAAAACTTTCTACATAAATTGTGCCTTCTACGTAGTCAAATTTAAGCATTTTGCCTTTAGACCAATAGCATGCATTCATACTTGGTCGGGAAGAGGGGCATTATCAGGTTTTGAGTACGGAAGACAAAAAACCTTCGAACATTCCAATATCCCATGATACATTTTCGTTCGTTATTAAGCAGTCCCACCGCATACCCTCAAAATTCCAGTAATAAAACCAGATCAAAGCGGACACTGAGATAGGAACACAATGTCCTATGGGAATAAAATTACGTTTACGCACACTACATACATGCTAGTTTCTTACTCAAAGCTAACCAGTCTTCGGCTAGCGGGTATCGAATTTTGCGTAACTTAGTGCCCTGAAGTCCACACTCAAAAGAGTCCTTCGCATCCCGACTCGGACGATCAGAAGATAAGGTTGGCAACATCCCAAGTCGCGAATTTCAGTGCGTCATAATAGTACAAAGAACTTCATTTACTCACCATGAGGAACAGATTCTCGGGATCAGACTGGCTCGTCCCTGCTCCCTATCCTCTATCCCAGTGGTTTGTCTAACTCAGGATGACCGATTATGTAACTGGGATCAGTGGCCGACGTGGCGTGGGCCTTTGCCCAGCGTGTTCCACACACAAGCTCCGAGCCAGATATGCCATAAGGGCCGAATTAAAAAGGATCCTAGCAATCTACTTCTCATTTCAGAGGATGGGTAGGATATATCGTCAATCGGCAGTCCTCCAAATCACGACTTTAGCGCTTTGTGCCAATTTCAAGCACGTCAAAGTTACAACATTCATGAGTGCTCTGAGTTCCCACGAT
Source organism: Spirometra erinaceieuropaei (assembly GCA_902702965.1). Lineage (NCBI taxonomy): Eukaryota > Metazoa > Platyhelminthes > Cestoda > Diphyllobothriidea > Diphyllobothriidae > Spirometra > Spirometra erinaceieuropaei. The sequence goes on from CACRXP010001030.1 coordinate 133,628, forward strand.
AAAGTTTACCTCAGTATCGATCTTTAGTACACCAACTGCTTGTCCCAGCCCGTTGACCGACTGGTAGTGAGATCGTGTTTAACGGCTTGCCCAGCGTAGTCCCCGTTTCAGGCGTGCCGCATATCTGCACAGTCAAGGGTCCATGCCGACTCAGTGCAGTCCTACGAATGCATCCAGCGAGGTAGTATGGCTGCGTTTGTGGTCTGGCGCAACAGCGACGCAGCCCATTGTGCCTGGCACCAGCAAACCAGACTGCAGGGATGGGATCTGTGCAACACTCCCATCCCTCGTAAGCAGGACTTGCCGCGGACCTCAGCTGTGATTATGAAGAACTTAGACCCTCCACCGTTAACAAGGGATTTAATTCAGCCAATTCTGCATCAGTTCTTTTAGAAGAATCTGAAGGCAAAACGGCAGAAACGAATCTCGAAAACGCAGGTCTTCAAGTCTACTCGCAAGCTCAATAATTGTGCGATCCTGAAACAAATCCAACTTCGCTGTAGTGGTCCCATCGTGTGTATTTCAGGTGTGAGTCTTCCAAAACTGTTATACTGTAGAGATGCCAACATAGACGCTCGCTGGCATGGAGGATAGAGACAAGGATACAAAAAAGGCTCAGCTGTTTCGCTCATATGCCTCGGAATCAAGGAACCAGGAAATTTGCGCACGGTGTCAGCTGACATGACTAGCTGACACAAATAATGAAGCTGTAACCTTTGAAATCTACCGTATGCACTAAATCAATGTGTGCAAGATCAAAGGACTGGGGCGTCGAGGGGCAAATCAACAAGCTCTCAAATTCTTTTACTCAGCTCTGCAGTCAGAGTGCTCTCAGGGCCAAAACAACCTTACGCGACGCTTTTGCAGCTATCACCACAGCACAAATGCGAGATCCGAGAAGAGGAATACTGATCAGGTTATGTATTTTCCCTTCGCCTACCTACACTGAGGCTGTACACCCTAGGTCCGAACTGACCAAGTTTGACACCGTGTCTGTCTCCGTCGGCCCAACCGTCGCGAAAGACCAGGCCAATTACCACTCAACGAAGCGGGCTCAGCAATGACTTGCGCGTGCATTTGCTTATAATGCAGCAGAATTACGAAGTGTCTTCGCCACCCTCTCTTCCCAGATCCACCGCATTCCAGTGGCAAGACAGAGTCAAGGTTACCGTGGATAGGCATGAGTGCTGCAGTTGACAAAGCTAAATAGTCCATATACAGTTCCCACAAACAATCTGACCCCCAACGTCATGTGTACGGGATTTCATTTGAAAGACAGTTGATCTCACATGGGTGAAAGTGCCCTAAAGACCGCATCAATAGGGAGGCATTGAGGCCCGACCTTTATTGCTGAGTGGGACCCAGTTATCTCATCGGTTGGAAACCTTCCAAGCCACAACTTTTGATCCGTTGTTATGGGGTTTGAGTACACCGGTTTGATTATAATGAGGAATGCGTCAAGTTGTCGTAAGGATGGCTTTCTCCCCAGAAGCAGTCTCACAAACTTACCTCTTTCATGTCTCAAGAACCTGTCCAAGTCAATCCTATTTGAAGTGAGATTGCATGCAGTGGCTGGTGCAGCGTGAATGCCTCCTCAACGGGATGCCGCACGCATGTACAGCAGTACTTAAGGCCTCCACAGACTCACTTCAGTCAGATAAAGGCACGCCATTGGCTAGTATATCTTTCGTTACGATTCAGAACTTCTGTGACATAACCCGCTTTTGGGGCGTTTAAATTTACCCGTAAAGTACTATGCTGTGAAGTAGGCTATAACTATGGTGTTTGACTTCAGGATTTCGTGTAAGCGTATATGTTTGAATAGGTCCATGCGCTCCCGAAATGCCCTTGAGCAGTGCACGCAGGGAATATTTGTATGAGCGTGAAGATCGGGGCTCCAGACATTGGTCCGCCATTCGCGGTGAGATGAATTCGCAGGCGCCCGAACATGCCGTAGCTTGCTTGGAGTGCGTGGCTGTACAATGTGTGCAATGCTAGGGGTGGTTGGGATGATCACATTTATCCTTTTTGACTTATAAACGCCCGTTGTGATTTGGATGATAATCTTTGACCAACGCAAACCTAGAGTGAAGAGCGGAGTGGAAATGTTGGGAGGCGGGAGGGAGGACTACCGTGATTTTGCCGGTAGTGGTAGAGGCGTCCTTTGGCATGCTGGAGAACACCAGGCTAAAGATGGCGGTAGCGGATATATAGCCCTTCGTCAAGCCATTTGCCGTCGCGAAGGCCTCCGATGCTGACATATTATCCTTGACCCACACTATCATGTCGTTTGATCATCTGCCTGAAACGTCCCGCAGCTCCGAATTTCAGTATTATCTTCTAACCTTAATTGAGGATAACTGTTTCGAAGACACTGGTCTGATCCACAGAGATGGTGCTGAGACTTGCCCATGCTTGCTGGTATTTCTTATTTAAGAAGCGATAGGCCAGAATCATATCGATGGTTCTGCAGTTTATTCGGAATTCACATTGGGTAACGGGAGAAGATTTTTCAGGAATATTGAGGAGGGATACGTTTCTGCGGTCATTGTGGACTTGCCGATTCCCCTTGCGTTTGCATAGACGGCCGATAGCGGTAGCCTCGGAAGCCAGGTGATGAGTTAAGAGCGTCTTATTCGTAGAGTTCGACAGGCATTCAGCTGACCGGTGTCTTATTGTTAAATATTTGTCGCAATGGGTTGATGGTCGCCTGTAGAGGACAAGTGACCCAAGCCAGCATTAAGCTCCTTTTGAGGGAGTCTGTTAATGACTTGAATATGTGTTGTTGAAGATCGATTGAGCACGGCACTGAAACGCTCGACACGAAGTTCCGACATCTGCGATTTCTCTGCCAGCAGGGCTGTTCCCTGTGAGCTAAGCAGTGGCCTATTTCTGATGGGTTTGGATTATCAACTGCTTCGATGGACGCAAAGAAGTTCTTCATTTTACCGACATCAGCATACTCGTAGGATGATTCGTCCTTGGGAGTCAGTTAATCATTATGCATCTCTCTTAGTCTCTGCTACATTAATCTTCCACATTGGAAGAATGCTGTTATATAGGAGTTTGCCCTATTGTTAAACAAGCTCGTGTTTAGCTTATTTTCTAAGAAACCCAGGATTTTCTGATCGTTGTCACCAAACCAGCCTTAATTTTGTCGGACATGGGGACTCAAATACATCTAAGTTGTTATTGTTGTTTCCAAAAACGTTAAGCAGTTTTTTTTTATTTTATCACCACATCAGCTTTCCCCTCGTTCCAGATGAATGCTCATGTCCATAGAAAAATCGCATGGGTACTGGAATATGGCTACCCGTATAACAGGCTGCCTTTCATTGAATTCCAGGGGGGGCAGAGTTTGGGTTAGTTTTAGGGTAACGGAAGCGAAGAGGGTCGGGGCTAGATTTACCAGGGTTGGTGTCAGGGTTGGGGTTACGGGGAGGGTGATTAGGATTAGATTGTGTTATAATTATGGTTAGAGCAAAAGTCAGAACACGGGAATAGGAAACCTCCGGAAATTTGGCGCGAGATGACCCGTAGTACTGGGGGTAGGCTCCATATTCCCATGCCCATCCATAAAATCTAATAGGTCTTCGGTCAAATCAAATATTGCCATAGTCAACTTACCCGGTATCTTCTTTTCTTGCGAACTCCAGCGGGACTGGAATTACAGCCCTGCATTTGAGAAATCAAGGCGATGGCTTCCCTTACACTGGGCATTACACATGGCCATCGTCGGTAGCAAGGCCTGCTGACCACAGCTTCTGAGGGAGGTGTGCCCCGACAATTGTCCGTAGCACGACTGAAGGTGCGTACACGTTGTCTTTATCGGATTGGGGGGACGAAATAGGGGGATGATGGCGAAAAGGCTGTCCTGTGCAGACCTGTGGGAGGAAGCCACTGCAGATACAGATGCCGATCCTGTGTCAAAACTAGCATTAAGAACCTGCCTTAGTCACAGTCGTTAGAAGAGTGGGCAGATCTTCGTAGAACTGCTCCATTATGTCGTTGGGGTTTATCATTCGGAGGATCGTATGCCCCGATCATTATGAAAAATTTTCCCCTGGGATGTTCAGGTGCAATGTCATGAGACAACTGATCATGTCTTGCGTAAGGCGGGACCGTAGTCCCAAGATATTGTTCCTGAAAGCAGAGGCGAAAACAGCATCTTGTCGCTCTGCCTCTGAGTGCTGCTTCAGAGAAAGTTGTATCATCCATCTGTCCTTGCCTGGATGAGCGGGTCTTGTTGAGGATGGCTATGTCTACATCCTAACAAACGACTTACGAGGCATGCAGATGCGGTGGACTTATCCTATAATCACATGATATGAACTTTCAACCGATGAGCAGTCTTACTTTCTTTTATCCTTAGAAATTTCTGTAGTAAGTCTCATCTCTTCTAACTACCTTAGAATCTCAGAAACCCTACATGTTTGATAGTCATCTTAAAGTAGCAAGAAGTACAGAGTTCTCAAAATCCTGTTACTTTAGGCTGATCGTCACATATGCACGCACCGGAGAACACTTTTATATATTTAGCGACTGACGCCATCCATCTGCTACATACACCGTTTCCAACGACGAGATTTTCACGAAGGATTTACTGGGTGTAGTCACAAAAAGAGCAATCCCGTGAAAGTCGACTTGCGCCTTTGTACTTCAAGTCAATTAAATGTGTTAATGCAAGGTCGTAGAGTCATAAATGCAGTCAGATTTCATCTTGCCAGCTGACTCGGGAATATGTTTAATTGCACAAAGCAATAAGAACTTCTGGCATTGTCTGGATTTTTTTCTGTGATCATCGATTGCACTCGATTTTTTTAAAAAATTGAAGAAGTGCTCGCCTAGTGTAAAGTCTGATCTCCAAGATACAAGAAAAGAGTGCCTTCGGAGATAATATTTCGCGCTGTTTCTTTTATCTTTATAACTGTCTCTTCTCGAGCACTGGATTATTATATACATTTGAAGGATAAAGAAGGTCGATCTTTTATCCTAACCATTGACCAGTTTTCTTCTTCAACGTAACTTGCCCTTGAGGGGGCTAATATTCGCCCCACACGGATCAAGATGGTTTATTTCAGATGAATTAGACAAAACAATCTGACATGCAAAATCTAACTGATTTTCTGAAACTCTTAGGATGAAGTGAAATGTTAGGTCCATCGTTATTGTAAACAATGAATAGGATGTTATTATTTTATGAAGCCGCCGCCAAAGTATCTCCCTTGCATCTTAATACTGAATCTTCCGAAAGAGAAAGTGAAGACGCTTAATGTCTTTTTTTAATGTTACATGTTCTTCTCTCTTCACAGCGATTTTTGAATGATACATGAAAATTGTTAAGTAAGACGTAGTTATACAGTCCCACCTGATGGACATAATATTGTTGGGATTGGGGTTAGGGTTAGGGGTTAGAGCTAGGGGTTGGGGTTGACGTTGGGGTCGGAGGATGGGGTAAGGGCTAGGGTTAGGGGTTACGGCAACCATTCCTCAACTACTCAGAATGCAACCGCAAATTCCCTATAGCTTTTCTCCTGCAGACAAGTACGTGACCTCGTCGTCTGTGCGTTCCCTGCCCCACCTGTGAAAACCCCTACTACCACCGGTCTCGTCTTACACGTGGCTGGGGTTTGTTTACTTCATATGGGGCTACATAACCACATCTGATCAATTAATCTTCTGGACTACCAGATATAGAACTCTGTCACCCTGGGAAACTGTGGGAAACGCGAGAAATGTGACGGGGATTGTTGTTGTGCATACTGTTCTAATCATATCTTTTTTGTCCACAAGCCATGGTCAAATTGCCTATGACGTGTTCTGCTGGCACTTGTTTAGGGTACATTTCACAGTCCTTTCACCGCAAGGGGTAGGCAGTGCGCACTAACTAGGTCTGCTAAGCCATCCCAGACGGCTGTCGAATCGCTGTGTGAGTTAAGGCCTGACTTTATTTGGAAAACGACCTGAATTAATGTGGGCCGTCTACAGGATCGCTGTAATTCTCCCCACAGGACTTTTGTTTGAGGGAAGCGAGAGGACATGGGTTAGTAAAGTGAAAAACCGGTGTGGGGCGACACCTGATATGCCCATCCGGCTTAGTGCGCTGGCAGGTACGGTTACCGGTGTTTGGCCGCCATGCTGGGCACGACCTCATGGAGCCCCAAATGAGAGCTGTGTGGCAGTTGAGGTACGAGCGAAGCAACCGCTGCGTCCGCCGAATCCGTCGAAAGCCCAGTCACTCTTATGAGGTGTTGGCCCTGTCTACCTCACACAATTAACGACATCTCTAGTGGCAATCCTGCTAGCGTGGCTGGCGTGACCCCAATTTCAAAAGTTGCACCACCTCAACTCACAGAATCCGACCCAACAGCAATCAGACTTTACAGATTTGCGTGCCCCTATGGGGTTTCTGCTCCTAGCCCTGAGGACGGTGGATGAGACGCTCGATGAAACAATTTCGAAACATGGGACCGCACACACTGCTCGTATCTACGCAATATATCGCTTAGCCGTCTACCGACAGCTCAGTCCTCGTGAACAACTATGTCCTCTGTGTCCTGCGGATGGTCGTAGCGGGACGGTGACGTGCTCCTGAAGCAGTTTATGGTGAAACAGACATGCGCAGCACTCACCGTACTCTCGCCCCTCTCACGCACCAAGTTACAACGACAAGACGAAGTCGAGACTACTGGAGGGGGACTCAGGTGTCGCTGACAGCTAAGTCACTTCTGACGCGGCAGTTTTGTTTGTCTTATCTCGACTTGTTCTTACCATGGAATCGCATTATCGATAGTCTTAACTCACTAGAAGAGGGCAATCGAGGTGAAAGTAAGGTGCTGTCGAGCCTGGCCCCAGGTCCTGAGAAAGACCGAGTTGCTCCGTTAGTTGCCAGACCTCCAGACCACGACAGTAAGCGCGTGGTAAAAGATCCAGGCTCATCAGATCTATTATAGCGAGTAAAGTGTGGAAGTTACGTGGGGATAGATTCCCCAGAGTCGGCCTCATTTCCTCTTTTCTTCCTCCCATGCACCGAGTCCGTCAGCCACCTGCTGATGAAACTGTGTACAATGTATGGCGTGGCGTAAAGGTTACGTCTGGGCGTGCCACAACTCCCCTCATGTGCGTTAATAGTTATAGACATATGCTGACTCTGTGCAGTCTGATTAACCCGTGCCCCCAGTGTCAGTGCATATTTATGGGTAGGAGAGAACGTGCGCCGAGATACCTTGCTTTTCACCCAAATTGCAGATGAAAGATACTGACGATGATCGCTATCGGTTAACACCAGCGAATTACTAGTCAAGATTTTCAGTTAGTGTCAACTTATGGGGGAAGGAAACTCGGGACTGGTAGCTTAACTGGGGATTCCAGACATGCTTCTTCAGCTTGTCGAGGATGAGCTCAAATCAAAGTACCGAATACAGATCTGGAAATTTTAGTGTACAACTGCCTTTGCAGCAGGTGCACGATACTAACGCTACTGCATCCATCAATCCAGTATTTTTTGGTCGCATGTGCGCGAGCTTACAATAGCGCCATCGGCCAACCGCAGGGTCCTTTGCGACACGTCCACCGTTATGTGCGTAGCTATACTCAGTGCGTACTGACATTCATTGTCACTCGTGTACGCTATTCTCACGGTCCCCAACTGCCTGGATGACTTTCGTACTGGTCGGTAAACTTATCGAAAAAGGGTTGGGGTGTCGTGAATGCAGTGCTTGCCTTGCACTCTCTATATGGCAGTGGTGTTACGCGCATGTGCTTACGCGTTCACGGACGCTGTGAACCCCACCTGTGTACTTTGGTAAATACTTCAATTTTCAACCACCGCATCTGTCAACGACATGGCATAAAATTACTTTATAATGATGTCATCCATTCAGTGCGCCTGCGCGGTTACAGTACCCAATTATGTGCATTGTGCTGTTTGCGCACCCTCAGGTTGCACTTGCGCACTTTGGCCAGCTAACTAAAGATTACTGCAGCAAAGTACATTCGCTGCGATCTCACCACTTAACTCTAAAGTGGTAGTGATGATGTTTCCTATGAGTGATCGCATACTGAATGCGTTTTCACACAGTGGATAACAAATGCTCAATTTATTACAATCTTTCGCGGCTTTCGTAAAGGTATAAGCGTTAGGTGTTCGATAAAGCATTATGTGAAGTGACTGTCGGGCTAGGCGGCCTTCCTCTTCTCAGCCAGGTATTAGGTCGGATTCCAGCAAGACAGTGGACTTACGGCCTTATGCTAGCGTAGGGATACTGTACGGAGGCCATTTGGTGATTGCGCCGAGGTTTAGCAAGGGGAGTGCTGGGACACCTTTTTGGGACGAATAGTGAAGCTTTCGTTCACCCCAATTAGGATTCCCATAGTGCACTGAATCCAGGGTTCTTTTGCATACGTCTTTTGCTCTTTTTGACCACTGCTATGTTTTAGGGTGAAAACATGCGGTGGGAGCGGTTGAGACACAAAGGATCGGTTTAAGCCGAATTTTGTGGTTTCTGTCTATTACAAATGCAAAAGCGGTTCAATCTACTGCAGACTTCATGCTCTGGATGTGTAGGTCATTCTAAGGTTTTAGGGTTGCGTTTGTATGGTTGCCTATTTTCCTATTTCCCTATCCTACTGAGAGTTTTGCATAAAGAAGGGGACTGTTTAACGGGACTGCTGTCGCTTTTACCGTAGCCTTTGGGACATCTGACAGTTTGGTGGCGTTCTGTAGACTGCTTGAAAGACCGCAATGGCTTGTCTCAATCAGGTAGGCAAGGAGTGCACTGTTGACCGTCTTCAGTTCGGTCCTTTCTGTTCTCTTAAATAGGTGTTCCTCCAACTCTTTGGACACGCGCAGACGAACTAGATCTATGTATTCTGCCCTGCAGGAGTAAGTAAGAGAGTAAATCCACATTGACCTTAGCTGAGCTTACGGCTTGAATGTAGCCCCCACCTGTGGGATTGCGCTTGTGAAGGCATGCGAATGTTCCTGAGTAAACCGTATATTTTCCTACCTGATCGGGAGTGTCGTCATAAAAAGGTATTCTCCTTTGTTTTCAGTGGCCCTTATGGCACTCTCACGTTGGTGAGATCGGAGTCGATCATTGCCTTAAAAATCAAGCAACTCTCACCCAAGTGGAAAGCATTTTCTTTGTTGCATCCTGGCATATTACTTGGTGAAAAAATCGTATGTGTCACATGTACAGTAGGTGTGCTAACTCATTAAATGCTAACCGAAATTCTGAAATGCGCTTTCGACTCGAAAATATTACTTAGTTGAGGTTATAATATTAACTATCATGCAGTATAATCCCCAGATATTTCAATTACTTCAGGATGCCGGCCTTTGAAAGAACTGTTTTCCGGTCGCCTGCAAAAACTACACTCTGTAAAAAATGACTTCTCAAGTAACACGAATTTTTCTCATTGATTTTCGATGCCCTTTTAAATTTAGTTATATTTCATAGAAAACATCATAAACATATTCATTCTTCTACTCAATTGGTAAAAAAGTTTGTCTTCTTCAAATTGTATACTTGATGAAATGGTACAATCCAGTTTTAAAAAAGTTTCTAAATACGCGATTTTTTAAGACTGTGAAAAGCCCTTTTGTGAGACATCGTGTCTATGCAAAGTTTGTAATATGGCTCAAATCGGCAGCTAAATTTTATGAACCACATATAGTCTCCCCTTACTAGCTTATAGAAATGTATGATTTTCCGTACACAGAAAATATACGACTTGTAGTTTTGCAACTTTGACTGCAAGTGTAACGGCAGGTCAGGTTAAAAATTATTCAGGCATAAGAAAGGTTTTTAAAACCGAATTATAGCCTTCCTTCAAGTATGGCATTTTAAAATGACATGATTTTCTTGCAAATGAGTAGAAGAATAAATGTTTTCGTGGATGTTTTCTATGAACTATATATGAATCTATAATGGCCCCGAAAATCAATGAGAAAAATTCGTGTTACTTAAGTGGCCATTTTTGCAGAGCGTAGTTTTTGCAGGCGGCCCAAAAGAAGTTCATTCAAAAGCTGACATCCTGAAGTAAGTGAGATATCTTGGGACTATGCTGCATGGTAATTAATATTACAACCCTACTGAAGTCATATGTTCGAGTCAAAAGCGCATTTAAGGATTTCGGTTAACATTTCATGAGTTAACCCACCTACTGTGGATGGGCTGCTGTACCTCCGTCAGCCACTATGACCAATTTCATCACCAGCCAGTTGACAGGGCTGAGCAGTCGGCTATTGCAGGGAAGAGGGAATATAAGGTGAAGTCAACTATGAGGACTCCGGCTCCACGGCTCTGGCACATTTTACCCACTAAAATCAACTTAACGAGGTGTAATCTAGCACGACACGCTAAAGGTCGTAGTTTTAAAGTTTGCCAACTGACGGAATCACCGGGTTCTCAGGTCAGTACTGTGCGTTGGTGGCTGGCTGGAGGGTTAAGAGTCCGGTTTAATGACCTCTTTTCAATGTAGCTTCTATGGCCTCCCTCACATAGATGAGGTCTGAGCAGCCCACCTCATGAAAGCCTGACACATCTGCGGGAATCAAGTCATGTGTGGTACGCGTAAATGGATTGTTTAGCTTTTCCAGCTACTGCGTCCGAGTTCGCCCCCTCTCCTCCCGATTCCGTCTCGTCATCGGAGCCTGGTGCTTGAGATGTGTGAGAGTGCGATGGTCGAACTGTATTATTTCATGTATCTATTCTTTGATGCCATCTAATGGGCAAATCCATCCACTTCTTTTTATCCAATAGTGACCGAGCTGTGGCAACTTCCTGAATAGTACAAGACCATTGGAACTTATGGAATGTCACAATCTGGTTTTCTTCCTTTTGAGGCGTCTGTCAACTATCCTCTCGGACCGCCTTCTTTGCATGGCTCCCTGAATGTACATAGATTCTTATTATTTTGTCTAGCGAGCAACTTCGCTTAGTTAGTGCACCTAACATAATGACTGGACTATCGAATCACTGGCCGTTTGGACGGACACAGTTCCAGTTAATCCATAAAATTACATTCTGTCAATGCAAGCGTTAACTCGCAGTTTCAAAAATTTTAGTACAGAGACGTTGGCAAGAAGTGGGCCCGGATAGGGGCTCATAGTTACCTCATCCGTCTACATAATGGCTGTCAAGTACATGTTTCATATTTGCATTGCACCTCAACATTACTGACTGCAGCATACCTAATAACATTTCACTTTCCACATATATGATCTCTGAACTGACAAATGCGGCTGCCAATTGCATCAGAAGAGTAGTGACGGGAAATTACTTTCAAACTAATGAGATCATGGTCCCTCTACTCAAACTGAATTTTCTTATGCTGTCTTCAAATTCGCAATTGCCACGACAACTATGTTGTGGTAGTTGACATCGGATTGGCTTTATTTTCCCTACCGACCTCGTGGCACAGTGTGCTGTGCATATCTGGAATTAGGCATAGATAAGTAGTCTTTTTGCGAGTTTTTCGCAAACTAGATGCTAGAAAGATAAACGTTCCCTCTGAGTCGAGACACTTCATTTATTGCCCGTTCAGGAATTAGGCTGCCTATCGTTTTAAGCAGTTTGTTTTCTGTGTTAACATTCACTCTTCTCAAAGTCGTTCGCATTGGGTAGTATTAAATCTTATCCTGAGATGTGGCTGTTTTTGTTTACCAGAAATATTCTAGCCCCTTTGTTTGATATATTTATTAGAAAGACCTTATTCGCTGCTGCTTCTGAGGTTTATCCATATGTATATTTTTGATGCAAATTCTTCGAAATGCCGATGCCAATGGAACTAATTTATCTCACTTTGTAACTTGCATCCAAGTACCCACTTGTTCTTCAGTTGTAATGACCCGGTGAGAATCTATCGAACCTGTGTGTTGGCCGAATTGTCATCTGAATCAGCAAATGAGACATTTGCTGAATATTGCTAAAGGCAGTTTCATTCACCTAAATTGGTCAATGTGTTCTGGCTGGTTTCTTCTGCTAATCAAGGAACAGGATGCCGTTAGGTAATTTTCTTGAAATATTTAGGACGGCGTTTTTGAACTACGAGGTAGGCGAGATGGGAGGTAAATTAATAGAACCCTGCTAAATCCCGAAGGCCATCTATCAGTCAGGTCTCGCCTCACTTATCAATTCCTCTTCGATGTTACTTTTCTCCTAAGTCGTAACTTGCCGTCATTCGTCGGCGCTGGTTGCGGTCGTGTGTGTTCTTGTTCGACCTTTGTCTTTCCAGTTAAAAGCCAAATTAGTTAATGTAGTGGATCTCATCCTTCTGGCCATTAAAAGGTTTAGGATGAGATGTTCTGCAAGGCGTACGCAAAGACTTAAAATGCCCCGAGGTTAGACGGTGGACTGAACCCAGTGCCTTAAACAGGACAATAGTTCAGACTAATTCTAAAAGGCAAATAACGTTCGTAGTGCAACGTAGCTTCTCATCAACCGACAATTCGACCGTCGCTTCTGACGATGTCGATCCTGTGTCTCACAGCATGATGGGCGCAAGGACGATGACTTGGGAATTAAGTAGTTTGTGGTAATAGTAAATTTGCGCTGCATCTACCACACTCTCTTCTTTCTCCCCCTCCTGGGAGCGTTGTCAAGACAGAGTCAAGGAAATCGGAGGTAGGATCCGGCTCAGGTGGCTGGCGCGGCGTGAGCCTGCACCCAGGTGCGCCATCACACCATCACCCATGCAGGGCATGCTATGGGTGCGCAGTACGATAACGCGTGCCGGACCCTGGTTCGGTTCCCGTGTTAGCCCAGCACAACCCCCGCACGACCCGTTGTTGGGGGCGGTCTCGACCAGTTGGTTGGAATATCGCCTTAACTTTAAAGTGCCAGTCTTCGTAGATAGTGCAACGACATCAGTCCTCTTTCGTGGTACACGATCCGTTCACATTTCCTTCGTAGTTTGCATTTTCATAATACTGGCATACTAACACTTCACCAAGATCATCCTGTGCAGGTGGCAAACAATTGTCACAATATTATTGACGGACATCATTCCTTTCCCGTCCTCATGAGCGTATTTTCGTATAATGTAAGGTTCGAACAGTTTTCGGGGTTTTCCCATCCTCGAGAATGGTAAGTTGAAATTAGTTATTTTGCTTACAGTAGGACATTTTTGTTTTTTGTGTCCGAAAATCATGCGGGGTGCAGTGACCGATCTTCCTAACATTTCTTCTGTCTGAAATGACATCATTACAACTAGGGGTCATTTTCGTCTTGTCAAGTCTCATCGCATCTTAGAGGGTCAGAAAATGTGCGGGTATTCATAATCACCCCGAAAAACGGTTGCCTAACTTATCCGTACCGAGTTTCGTTGGTGATGAGACCCCCAACTGGTTCAGTGCAGCCCATTGTGAACTGAATATTACCACGACTGTGTGCTGGTGAACTGTGTTGACAGTGCACAAAACGTTTATATGAGACGACCGAGACCGACCTGAAGTTATTCAATTCCTTCGCACTCGAGCATTATGGACCACCTTTATGGAATCGCTGTTGTAGCAGTTGTACTTCTGATTGGCAAGTTAACTAGGGAAAAATCAATGGCACGTGATTAACATCCCTCTGCAATTGCATTGATGATTTCTCATTCACTTACTTTTATACCCTTCATAACTCCTAAAAACACAACAGAATTGATGGTAAGGAAGAGTTCTTACGCGCATATTCGTTTGCATCCATTAGGGAGTAGATTCCCACTGACATTTTCAATTGAACGTATGCGAGGGAAGCTGGGGAAAGCTGAATCCTTACAAACAATACGCAAGTTTATTTGGACACTAGCGAAAAGTTCAATCTGGGAACGATCACTTTTTTCCTAACGTGTACATCCATAAATGAAGCCGATAATGCTATCTCCAAAATGACGCCATCAAAATTTCGTACCGTATTTTTCTTCTCCAACAATAGCATTTGGATCGGTTCAGTATCTTGTTTCCTACTTATTTTTGGAGATTTTAATGACCCACTCAGAAGGTTGTTGTAATTCCGTTAATTCCTTTGGTGAGTTTCAGTCTGTAATGCACCTAAACACCACTGTTTGAATTGTCTGACAGTGAACACAGTTGCCCCAACATTCTCGTCTTCTTCCTTCTCCGACACTAGTCCAGAAACTCGGACTTTTACCACGCGAGTGCAGACCAAAATTCACGGATCTGTTGATCTTGGGTAGAAGTCATGTCGTTTTATGTTCCATCTCTATCCTCGTAACATATAGACTCGGGGGGCCCAGTCGTGAATACATAACATGTTTGTTGGGAGCAAACCAGTTCGCTAGCCCATTATTCTTCGTGACTTAAAACGTAAGGTTCACTGGCACAACATATGAATTACGGAAGAACTCCTTCAGCAAAATATTTAGGAATTGCACATCTAAAACACCGCTGAAGAGGCTGGGGAATTTTTTGCCTTTTGAAAGACAGGCTGGAGTGTGCAGCTTTCTATCTGCTGCTAGACCGTACAGCGTAAGAAATATGGCGTGTCTTAAGTTCCTTTTTAAAATGTTTTGTAAAATATTTTTCGAACTGCATGAATGAGAGCATCAGACTGCAGTGAAAACCGAAAGTTAGCAGAAGTTAAATCGCTCAACCAGACCTCATATGAAAAATAGAACTGACTCCTCATGGTTACTTCAGAAGTTACCACATACTGTAAACTTTATCATGTTTAAGTTCCTTCATCCTATGCTTGCTTTGTTGATTTATAGATTGTAGGGAGTTCAGGTTCATAACGAGGACGCTGATGGAAGGGATGAAAAATGTATGTGATTGCAAACACTTTTTCATGTGGCCCTAGGTGACAGTGTTTGCGCCTTCCAAAATGACAAAATGAAATTGTTTCACAATGCTTTTTGGCCAGTGGTTTTTTACTGTGGCCCGTCACATATGAAGTCGATGTCGTTTTGCGTAAACTGTCGGCCAATATTCGCCTGTCTTGTTCATGTTGGGGCTACTAATTCACACATTTTCAGCCGACGCGCTAGTCACCGGGTCCCACTATCTGACACAGAAGTCGGTGTCACGATGGCAAGCTGTTGCTCAGAGTCAGTCTCCTGCATACCACTTCTGGATTGAAGGCCAGCATACTTGATGAGAGCCTAGAAACAGGTTAATCAGAAGGTTGAACGAGGCTCTCATTCGAATATGCTCTCCGCCGTTCATGGTGCAAACTGAGCTTCGAGGGGCGGTGGCGCTGGCTTCAGCTCTTTTTGTGCTAAAAGGAGCATTTTGCGAGTTTAACTTGTTTAAACCTATGCAAGTCTAGTTTGGAAGTAAGTGAAAAACGTTTCCTTCATAGTCTAAAAGAACTGACTTGAAAGGACTTCCGAGTTGACCATCTAAATTATATCTCACAACTTACCAATATTTTTTCCAGTAATTTGCCGTTTCAAAACGACTGATCACTTTCTGTATGTAGTCAGGATATGCGCTAGGAAACTCGGCTAGATCGCAGTTGGTAGCCAGGCCCCGTATTACATGTGCCTGGGGGGTTTGCTTATTGTGGCTATTTTGTGGGGTTCCATAATCACATCTGACCCATTTGGCTTCCGTTTTACGCTTGAGGTTAGGATTACGGCACCGGTTAATTGTTCCCGATTTTCGGGTTAGGGTTATGCCTTTAGGCTTAGGTTTTCGGGTTACGGTTAGGGTTTGAGCGTACGATTAGGTTTCAGTATTACGGCTAGATATTTCATTTACGGCTATGCCCAAGGGCTACGGTTACGTTAACGATTTCGGTTACAGTTAGGGTTAGGGTTGCCGTTAGGGTTAACGGTTAACGTCTAAGGTTGAGGTTAGGGATAGGGTTAGGATAAGGGTTGAGGTCGCCGTCCGCTTTCCCATTCCTGGCTACCAACTGTGATCTAGCCGGAAACTCTTCTTATTGCCTCTTTTGCAAAGGGAGGACTTGAAACATTAAACTTTCCAGCTGTGGTTGGAAACAGTTTACCGAGCTATCTTACCGGAAACATTTGCGAATTGCTTCTAAGATTTGATGCAGATGCGGGTTTAAGATAAAGGCTGTTGGGTCTATTGCATATTAAAGTTGTAACCTCTGGCGGGCCAACACGTGTGGCCGGTATACCGCCGGCTGGTGATGACGAATATACCAAAAATGGTAGGGGGCTCTCAGCGATCGTTTTTACGGAACTCATTCGTTCCGTTGTGCCTTATGGGCTCTCTCTCTCTCGCGCCCAACCAGCAGCCGCACAGCGGCGCATGATATAGGCAGAATGGCATTACCGACATGGACAAGGGAGACTTGAATGGCCGTTTCTGGCTTATTAGCCAGTCATACCCAACCCCGAAGTGTGGAACACCCGAGGCTCGAACTCGCGACCTGTTAGTTACACCTCTACCATTGAAAATAAGTAAGATTCTTTGGGAAGGAAATAAACTTTAATGAGTAAATTTTCGAGTCTGGTTCCCCAGCTCGTCGTCAGACTTTTGGGCAATGTACAAAAACAGTTAACTATTTAACCGTGTCAAACAAGTGATTCTATGGTTGGCTGAAGCCTGCGCCAATGCGCGTCAACGATTTCGTCATTCCCTCGGCATTGGCTGCGCTCGCTTCCATTTGTCCTTGAGAAATTTGTATGTGGCATCTAGATCGATATGCCGATTGATGCATGCCTCATCTGAGTGCATTGCTTCCAGGAATTCGCGGCCTTTCCTTATTGGGCAGGCGCCAACAATGTGGGTGTTCTCCCATGCAAATTTGTGTCCAGTGTCCAGTGTGTGCATAGCCACCTGGGATAAATGATCTCGTCTCCTCACCGCTAACTGATGCTCATGTATGCGGGTAGAGGCGGATTTCCCAGTTTGGCCACAATACACGGCATCACAACTGGAACATGGTATCTTGTAGACAACACCTTTCCTATCAAGATAGCCAACCCTGTCCTTAGGGTGTACAAGCTGTGTACGCAAGGTGGTTGTAGGTTGGTGTGCTACGTGTATCTGATGCTTTTTCAGTTGTCTTTCGACGAGTTCAGATACATTTTTGATGTATGGGAGGGTCCGCCAGGTGAAATTTTTTGGTGCTTGGGCGGCCGCTGTTTTCGAAATACCTTTCTGTTTAAACTCATGTTTCATGCAATGATGCACAAAGTGGCGCGGGTAGCCGTTGTGGGAAAATAATTTGAAAAGGTATTTCACTTCTGCTTGATAACTTTCTTCATCAGAGCAGTGTGTTTTAGCTCGGTTTAGTAGGCTGTATACAGTACTCCTCTTGTGAGAGATGGGGTGGTTACTCTCAAAGTGTAGGATGACCTCGGAGTATGCTTCTTTGCGATAAACTGAAGTCTGAAGGGATCCATAAGTTTTTCGGCATACGAGGGCATCTAGAAATGGAAGCTGTCCGTCAACCTCTGTTTCAAATGTGAACTGAATTCCTGGAAATGTGGAGTTAAGATTCGTGTGAAGTTGGTCTAATTGGTTTCTCTTGGCAATGACAAATGTTTCATCAACATAGCGTAGCCATAGTTTTGGATTAATTTTTGGAAGGGCTATAGACTCCAGTTTTTGCAGTATGGCTTCTGCTAGAAAGCCAGATATAGGCGAACCCATAGGAGCACCTTTCAGTTGCCGATAACATTGTTTGGCGAAAGAAAAGTTGGTTTCTAGACAAACATCAAGTAGTTGGAGTAGAGCGTCGGCAGGCACATCAGTGGTGTAAGTCTGAAGGAGTTCTTCGGTGCAGTGTCTCGCTAAATCTAATGGAATCGAGGTGAAGAGGGAAACTACATCAAATGAAACCATTATCTCGTCGGTAGCAACACTCACTCCTTTTAAATTGTCTAGGAACTCATTTGAATCTTCAATGGAGTTCTCAGAGTCCTTTGTAAGTGGATGCAGTTGGTGAAATAACCACTTAGAAATCTTGTAGTTTGGTGCACCGATTAAGGAGACTATTGGTCGCAGTGGAATACCTACTTTGTGAACTTTAGGAAGTCCATATATTTTGGCAATTGTGGGTTCGTCTTGTTTTAAGGATTTAGCCAGAACTCCTGAGATTAATTTCTTTCCTGTAAGGCGCTTTAGTGTTTTCTCGATGCATGGATTCTGCGATTTTGTGGGGTCCACATCTAGGGGTTCGTAGGTGGATTCATCTTTTAATAGTGTCATCATCTTCTCTGTGTAATCCGTCTTGTTCATTATGGTGGTGGAGCCTCCTTTGTCAGCGGGCAGAATGATGATGTTTTCATCAGTTTTAAGTGAATTTAGTGCTTTCTTTTCATCGCCAGACAAAGTTGAGAACTTGTTTCTGTTCTTCAAGGCCTGTACCGTACTGTTGCGAATTGTAAATTGTTCTTCCTCTGTAAGACCTGCCGAAGTTATAATGGATTCGAAGCTGGCAAGGAATTTCAAGTAGTTGGAGTCAGATGGATTGTACTTCATTCCTTTGCTCAGCACGTTCTCTTCGGCTGTCGTCAGTACTCGTGATGACAAGTTTATAACTTTCTTTGAGGATGAAGAGTCATTGGAACCTTTTCTAGAAATGGCCATCCATTTTTTGTCCAAAACATTCTTCTTTTTAAGACGCTCTAGTTCCGAGACATGTGTGATGGTTTCCTGTAGGGTTTCAAATACCTGGGGAGGAAGTCGGTCAATGCAAGATTGCCTGTGTTGTTCTTTCTGTTCTGTGAATTTACGAAGTCGGTGGTGCGCGTCAGTTATGAATGCTCCAAGCATTTGTTGACCATAACGGATCGCAATTTGATAGCCTTGGGTTGACTTTATCGCAGGCTTTATCCGCACAGACTTCGGAAGAATCTTGTTGTTACGACAACGGTGCAGGAAACTTAACTGCTCTCGCGTCAGACTTTCGCGAATTGTACATTTTTCCCATCTTCGAGCGTTAAGCAAAACACTGTGCTCAAAATTCATGCGTATGTGCTGGAAAACGGGCATCCCAAGAAATTTAATTGAAAATAAGTAAGATTCTTTGGGAAGGGAATAAACTTTAATGAGTAAATTTTCGAGTCTGGTTCCCCAGCTCGTCGTCAGACTTTTGGGCAATGTACAAAAACAGTTAACTATTTAACCGTGTCAAACAAGTGATTCTATGGTTGACCGTAGAATCACTTGTTTGACACGGTAAAATAGTTAACTGTTTTTGTACATTGCCCAAAAGTCTGACGACGAGCTGGGGAACCAGACTCGAAAATTTACTCATTAAAGTTTATTCCCTTCCCAAAGAATCTTACTTATTTTCAATTAAATTTCTTGGGATGCCCGTTTTCCAGCACATACGCATGAATTTTGAGCACAGTGTTTTGCTTAACCTCTACCATTGTATATTCCTGATCGACAACCGACAGGGCAACGGGCTCGTGGCCCAGTGGTTGGAGGCGTGGACTTCTAACTAACAGATCGCGAGTTCGAGCCTCGGGTGTTCCACACTTCGGGGCTGGGTATGACTGGCTTACGACGGCTAATAAGCCAGAAATGGCCATTCAAGTCTCCCTTGTCTTTGTCGGTAATGCCATTCTGCCTATTCCAAAAATGACGACTACACTGTTCCCGTTTCGTCCGCAAGATGCACAACCGACATTTTGTCGAATCCGCGAGAGATAATGACAAGGGTGCTATTCTTGCCCACCAGAGTACAGCGACTCAAGCACTTGGAGTCAGCAAGAAGGAGCTGAACCGATGAGTTCAGCATTGCGAACGGTACTTTACGAGATGTGCGGAAGACGCCCACTTTCCAACATAAACGGTGTAGAGCGACGAGGCCACAATCAAATCAAGTGTTTCGTCTAACTGTCAAAATTTCATCTACTAGGACCATGACTAAATGCTTGCTATGTTGGAACATCATGTCACTTGAACAAGTGCTTGCGTGTGCTATGACTTAACATCAAAATGACTAAGTTGATTGCATTTTATGCCATTGTACTTGATCCAGTTTACTTGAACTTGTTACTGCAGTCTGTCATACCAAACGTCGGACAGGTCTTTGAAGATTAGGAGTTTTAGTTTCAGTAAGAGAGACCACTTCCACTTTCCCTGAGGGGTCCTTGTCAAACACGTGCAACAAACGAAGGGATTTCAGAGGAAATCCACTCTTTCCAGGGGATCCTTTAGCTAAAAACTTTTTATATAGGGGTCCTTTAACGAAAGGTCTAGGCTACAGAACAGACAGTCATTGAACAGGAATAGACTCAAGTATCAAATCCATGTTTCTTAATGCATACGGTTCCATTACTTTGCGTCATCATCAGTGCGGCAGTTTGAAAACCGACGTTGAAAAACAATTCAAAAATACCTGTAGACTGTAGTGCATTTAGAGAAGGAAATGCCTTTCAACGCAGCCTGGCTATAAAATTATCAAAATCGTGCATATTTTGGGACGTCTTATATGTGAAAATTCCATCAGTTGGGCGGAAATGTGAGTCTTCTGATAAATCGGACGGACTTGCCAACAACTAAACTCCCAGAAACTGGCAGTCCATAATGCAAATAGAAAGTCAAGCACGCGTCTTTGAGAGTACGAACATACAGAGGGATTACACCTATGGCAGTCGGTATTTGTTAGCCAGACTTATGGACTCTTGGGCACCTCCATCCAAAATGAGAGCCAGAAGCACTCGCACGGTTTTATAATGACAAGCCCCATATAAATCCATTTAAGAAGACTCCAGTTAGTATATTAGTCCCTGTACTCTGGCTGAGGCGACTCCGGTCTCGTACGTTTGTTTTGTCTACTTATCATGGCTGAAATAAGGAGATCCTGTAGTCAGAGCCTCCACTCGAAGGATGTTTCTCTGTCTCCTGTGACGTTGTTGTAGAGATGTACTAGAAGTACTAGTGGAAACTACCCACATGTCCATGAATTTGCACAATGCTTCCACTTTTTGCCCGAAATAAGCCTTTGTGCTGACGCGGTCAGCTTGAGTATGGTTTAACTGGTCCTTTCAGCTAATCATTTTCAAGTAGTCTGTATTCTTTGAAATGGGTCATACCCCCAGGGCGAAGACGTTTGTGATACCAAAAGAGAGTTGGAGTACAATACTGTTTATGGAAAACAATATTCAAATAAGGTAATGCCTATATATAAATGCTATGCAGTGGGTCTTACATTCCAGGTTGCAATGTGTGCATTTTCAATATACATATGGTCAGTGTTTGTTGTCCTTAATTAAGTGAATGTGTGCTTTTGAGGCTATGCGCAAGGTCTAGTTCATCCCGCTGTTTTGTGCTTCGGGGTGACACAGACACAGCCGAGATTATTGATTGATCGGAATTCCGTGGAAAATAATTTGGAGCTGGCGCATGAGGATGGTCTAACGGTCGTCCCCGCTGTGATAGCAATAGGAGTGTCAGGCGTACTTTGAAAAGATAACCGGAGATGTTCTAATCCCAGGGTCTTTCTAATTTACAATGTGCTAGGGACGACATGTCCATGCTGCCTTGCAGGAAGACCGGATTCACACTGTCCGTCTGAGATAGGGCTGCCGCAGTGTTAGGTCCTGTGCTGGCTGTTTGTGCGGAGTCGCCACTGTTGGATTGTGTCGACAACAACGACCTGCCTGCAGAACTCCCTTCAGCTGCTGCTGCTGCTGCTGCAGGTGATGTCTGTCCACTGTCACCAAGGACAGCTGTATTGTCACCAAAGAGGGCAGTGGGGAATCCGCTAGCTAATGACACCGACGGAAGCATTCCGAATGGAAAGGGTAGACCGGAGAACAGTGCGGTGGCCAAATGCGGCGGCCACTCCTGACCGGAGTGCGTTAAAGTCGCCGCTGTATTTGGTGGAGGTAGCGACGGTACCAACGATGGCATGTTGTGACTGGCACTGTTGATAGTGTCCCTCCCCTTGGCTAAACAACCCTCCCCGGAATCCCTGTCCTGCTGCTGACCCGAGCGTATATACGGCGGTGAGGTGAGGGTTTGACTGCCCGCCGAATCGCTGCTTCGTTTGCCGTAGAAGGTATTCTCAAATCCACCCTCACCTACCTCTCCAAGCGAAGTTCTGTCAAGTGACCGCAATCCAGCTTCAATGGGTTGCGAGTCGGGACGAGTTTCGAGGGACGCGGAATCATTTGAAGTGGATTTTCTCACTGAGGAAGTCGAAGACTTTCCAAGGCAAGCAGTCACTTGTGCCGCCTTCACTGTGGCCATGTCGGCAGCGCTCTTTTTGCGCCACTTTGTTCTTCGGTTTTGAAACCACACCTGCGGGTAGAGACACAACTGGTAAGAAAACACGTCTCAGTGAAATACACAGTCTAATGATTTCAACTTCGTTGGACTGAAAATGCAAACCACATATTCAAACGTGGAACAATGGTTCTGCAAATAATTATGTCTTCATGCATACATATCTTAAACCCTAGCTGCTTAGATGAAATTCTTCAAATGTATTAACCGTATTGGTCTGTACTCCCATTTGGGTTAAAGATAATCGTAGTTCAGCGATAGGCAAATTTAGGGATAGGTCTGCGCCTGGCGGAGGTAGGTACTAATTAATTGAGGAAATAACGCAGGGGGAGGGGGGAAAAGTGCTGTGTTTGGAGCAGTTTATGATGAACGTGCGGCTCATGGTTTACCTCCTATGGTCACTCCCCTCCTCCCGCATGCCGTCCCCGCGTTCCCTCGCTGTCCATTCGAAATGGTAGGGCGATGCTATAGGGCAATCGATCAATATGCCAAATTTTCGGCCTATTGCCTTAATCATCTAGAGGGCCTCCGCTTGTTCTCCTCTCTGCGTTTCTTTATGCCCGTGTGTGCATCGTGTTCTTTCGCAGGCTGTGGACGTCGTTTGCGTGCGTCCTGGGTTTGATCACACGATGCCTGGCCCTTATGGCTTCCGCTTAATAGGCCTGTTCATTGAAGCCAAGGTGGAGGGGCGTGGACCGGTGATATTGCCTGACAACTGTCGAATCCCAACGCCACGCCACTAGGAGATAGGCAGCAGCTGTTCCGTTACATTAAAGCAACAAATGCCCGCTGATTTCCTCCCCACCCCACCCACCGGTCTCCCTTCCTTCGGTCCGACCATCCTGCTAGTTCCTCCTACCCCCGATTAAAACCGGTCCATAAGTGCATGTTGGGAAAACTAATTTTGTCTCCATAGTTGACAGTGTCAAATTTAAATGCCATCTATTAACAGCCGAGGGGCTGTACAGCTGGCCCATCCTAGCTCTGTAGCCTGAAAGCGACACGATAAAAACGCTGCTGCCTATTGGCCTCCGGGGCTGCCTGAATCAGCGAACAAGCTGACTAGCTTACGTCTTTCATTAGAAGAATCACAGCCTCCACGGCTTCACTATGCTTTGCATGCAAATAACATTTTGATAGTAAAACTTCTGATAAACAGAAAATAAGTTTAAATTTACACAGGACTACAGGCAACCAACATTCACTATTAAACAGCCACAAACGCTTAGACCTCATCATTTCTAGTCATATGCACAGATTAAGTAGAAACTCGAGCAAAACCGACCAGAAACTCGAGGGTAGTTGCAAACTAAACTAATTACTTGGCAGAGGTCCAAAACGCGGCCGCACTGGTAAACGGAGAACTCTAAACCCTAATCCTAAATAATAACTCTAAACCTAACGCCAAACCTTGAACCCCAAGTCTAAATACTAACCCCAAACCTTAACTCAAAACCCTAACCCCCAAGTACTAGGCCAAACACTAGACCCTAAACCTCTAACCGTAATTCTAAACCCTAACAATAAACAGAAACCCACGTACTGGAGTCGATATCAATACGAAATTCGTGAGCAACTGACTAGGAAATGACTAACTGCGGCCGCGTTTTAGGTCTCTGTTAAATTATTTGGCTGCCTTGCAATATTTATAAGTATGAAACCTATTCTCAACTTTTTATATCGCAGCACACCGACTTCCTAGCATTAAAAGTGCCAGTCACCAGTGCGAACGGAACACGCAAACAATTTTACTTTGCGCCATTAATTTTGATTGAATTCTGTCGCCTGCACTAGTACCTGGAAAAAGTTACATTTATTTAATCATTTTCAAAAACTTTGGTATTTTTTTCGACGGGTTTACAGTTACACAACTTAAAAGCCTGGTGTGCATACTATAGAACACTTGATGACTCCTAGCCACAATTTCAGACACCAGTTGCCCTTGGGCAAACGTAAATACCATCCACCACTCGCAAGTCTTAGCCACATGCGTCCCCTCTCCCCCCCCCCTCACCTCCTTGAATGGTGTGACATTGTACTGATCAAATATGAAGAGGTAAATAAGTAATGCATTGGTTGATTCTTGTGCGTACGCGCCCGCGCAATTCCCCTCTCTCCCATTCTGATGTCTCAGGCAAGTGAGAAGTCGCCACATGCACACAATCGCTTGTCCGACCGGCCAACCGGTTTACGCTGTCGACAGGCCTAACGCAACTTCTGTGACGGTGCGAACAGGCCTGCGGCATCCAATCAATAA
>CACRXP010001030.1:170805-186628 GCA_902702965.1 Spirometra erinaceieuropaei
TGGGTGACGGAAAGTCGCAAGGTCCAACTCTCTGATGACGAACGTTGACTGTTTCTCACTCGCACGGGAAGTTGGGGGGGCAGAAAATGCAGCGACTGATAAATATGGACAATATAACCTGTCAATGCGCTGTCAGCCTGCGGCGCAGTCCCGCCACTTAGACTGTATTGAAATATGACTGGATAACCAGTCAGGGAGCGAACGGGCGAGCAGTGACAGCGAGAATGTGCGCACGTGCGTGCAACCAGTGTGATTTCACACGCACAAGTGCTCGCGTGCTGCCACTGTAAGATGATCCGGCGGGGTGCCAGACGGGTCTCTCGAGTGCGCGTGCGTATGTGCGTGTGACAACGGATACTGCCGCACCATCCGCAGGCAGAAAGGGAGGGAAAATAAGCGATTTCAGAGGGGACATGGGGAGACAGGGGGGTAAGACCCCCCCACCCTGAGGACGCGCGCCGTCACTGCCTGCTCGAGCCCTGTCCGCATTGGCTGGAAGTACAGCAGAGGTGCGAGGCCGGCAGCATCCAGTGCGGGAAACGAGAGAGAGAGAGGGCCGGCAGCTGAGGCAGCAACAATACGCACAGAGCCAAAACGCCGAATAACACTGACAGCAGCTAGTGGTGACGACTAAGCCAATCGTCATCTCCTAGAGGAGGTAAACACCAACCAGGGGGTGGTGCCAATGAAAGCGATTACAACCCACCTTCGGGGGAAGATTACGCAAGTGATTTCTAGAGTTCTGAAAAAGCTGTAAGTCATCAAGTGAGGAATCCTATGATGCCGATAGATTGCTGGTGGCGGAGACTTAAAAATGAAGTTTATGCGAATTAAGTGCATTTTGCGGTCTTTGCTATCATCGTTAGTGTCAGTGTTTCGATTGAAGTGTTGCGGCGATCATTTCTCTTCTCATTCGCATCCCCACATTGTAACATTACCGACCAAGACGAGGGAGATTGGAATGGCCATTTGTGGCCGTCGTCAGACAGTCATACCAAACCCCGCGGTGTGCAACACCGGTACTGTCACTCCGTCTATATTAGGTCCCGCTGAGCGGCTGCTGGTTGGACTCGAGAGAGAGCTCGAGGCACAACGGGACGAGAGAGTCCTGTGCCGCGAACGGTGAATGCCCCTCATCTAGGTCACTCATCATTTTGGGAGACAGAACTAGCCTTATCATGCCAGAAACCCGCGAATTCTGGCAAATGGACACTCAGCGATGATGACGACTGATAAGCCAGAGATGGATACTACGGTATCCGTTGTCTTTGCCGACGCCATCTTCTCTACTCTGTGAATTGTAAGAGATGAGAGGGAAGCTCGGATTCAGGTATAATGGTCCCGATTTTTGGAGAGAGCATACCAGCGGACCCTGTAGAAGGGAAAAACTTCCTTATTTAGGAAACTTCCATTCATCGGTCTCACAATGTGGGGCAGGAGTGCGTAAGTAAGCCTGAACCACTTTTGTTTTAGAGCGACTGGGGCTTGACCAGCTATTCCTACCGACAACTTGCATTCATACTACACCCCAACCCCTGCAATTAGGCGTTATGATTATTAGGACCTGAAGCAGAAGATGACGGTGGAAGCCATACGTGCTAACCCACAACATGAAACCCACTTTTGTCTATCATGGTCCTGTCGTATCCTTTATAGACTCCGCCTCGTTTCAACTTGTCCTCTGTATTAACACAATATTAGCTGAGAAAGACCTTATTATAAGCTACTGAAGTATCCTGGGTTTGAACTGCAGACGGACATCGCGTGTCACAGTGCTAGTTTTGTTGGTACTCGCCGAAAACATCCTTTTACACCGGACGCTGAAAGAAGCTGATTGTTGTGCGTAAGAACAGCTCTTCATATTACTGAAAGCATTCTCCTTTGAAGATGCATTGTCAGAAAGACTTCAAAATCGACGCTATGTCCCGCGACCCACGCACAGGGATATCCGTTTTCATACAAGTCGTTATTCCCCATAACCCAGAAGCCAGTCCACTGGGTCGAAAAGACCCAAGCGTCACACCTCGATAAACCAAAATATGACAGGATAAGGGCCTCAGCGTTGTTGATCTCCAAGTGAGCACTTCTTGATATCTAAAAGACGTTTATTCACACAGAATAGGCCCTATTTACTAATAACAGGAAAGATCACTTCAGATATCTCGTTATTCGTCAATATCTTATAGTCTCTCCCAACTCTGAAGACTGAGATGCCCACTGAGGATGCCCACGGGCGTCTCTGGAAGACCGCATTTCGCTCATGATCAAACGTAACGTTACTTTTACACGAATTGAAGGCAAAGTTATTCATGAATATGCTATGAACCTTTCCATGTACACATGGAGCACGACAGAGCAGACTTGTGCAGACATCCACAGAACACATACCTCACATGTGGGTGACGGTTATGAAGAGATTTTTTTCGTTTTAATCTGTAGATCGTCCGAAGGCGCGCAGCAGCATGGACGGGTTAGTCAGTGCTGGCTCCTCTTGATCTTTGCTGGACAAATCAGTTCAGACGCGACCAAAAAGCGTTATTCTATTAATTGGCGTCCTTATCGTTGGCAGCTTCCGTGCCAGGTAAGTAATTTGGTCACTGTTCGTTATTTGTTCACAACATAAAGTCATCTTTACCACTAGAGGCGAGCTGCCGGAAGCGAACCGCGTCCGTGTTTTATAAGTATAGGCGTATGTATTAGCAAGAAATAAGAAGACTGGTCGAGGAGCTGGGTGGTATTTTTCGCCCGAGAGGCAGCATAGTACGAGCAGGTACGTTTTTGTACAAACTTACCCAAGACGGACGAACGCTGCGACACCTATCGACACGGCTATGGAAAGAGAAGCTGTGAGGCGGTTTACCAAGCAGATGGTGAGACTTCTGGTCGGCGAACACAGAAGCACAAGGCAATGATTGAGAGAAGAGAAGGGAGTGTGTCAACATTCTTGATGATTCCGTCGCCGAGGACCCTGGAAAAACAACCTCTAGGCTGGTACATCACAAACAGGCTGCGAAGCGAGCCATCGTGAACAGAAACTAGCTAAGTTACAATCAGCAGACACGGCCAGAACAGCTAACAGCTAAACAGCTAACGGGGTTGCAGCTACGCGTACTATGGCATGCAACCTGTTTCAACACCGCAAACACCGGCTCGGTTGACTTCACTGCAGGCCTGTAAGCTATGACTGTGAGCAAGAAACACTCCATCCGACAACTTCTTACCCCCTTGCTGATGGCGCGCAGCAGAGTGAATGAAGAGTTATGAGAGGACTGATAAGGGCTAAAAACTGTCGCTATGAAACGAGAATACTACAATGAAAGGACCAAAACTCTGCTTGATGACAGAGAATTGTGCAGACCAACGCAGAACTCCCATACCAGAGCAGTAGCAAGTCGGCTGAGCAAACATTGCACAAACGGTGCACAACACGTGATCCATGAGAATGTGTTGTCAAGTGAAACCTACAGTCACTGCTCTGACTCGATTCTATAGTCTGACAAAGGACAACAAACCAACTGCTGCATTATGACTAATCGTCGCCCTGAAAGGCAAATGGATGTACTCAAAACGGAAGTTCCTCCAAGGTAATTCAACTATCTCATTTCGGTCAGCCTTCGAATTCCCAGTAGACCTCCGAGGTCCGCGGATTCAGTAGGACAGAATCACGGTTTCCATCGAAGTATCGTCATTCACATCCATCCCACCGAATTAGGCGCACGAAGTCTTGCGAGGAAACTCCAGGAGGCCTACGATGAAACACAGAGCCCGCCCAAAAAGGAGCGTTTCGGGCGGCTGCCTGAATTTTACCAAAAAGCTTTATCTTTGCGAAAAAAGGACATTCCAATGGGCTCCAAGATCTCTGATTTAATGATAGAATTGGTCCTACAAGAGATGAAAAGATAGCCTTCGTCCAACGGGAGACGATTTTTTTGACGCCATCACGTTGATGGCACGTTTCTTATCATAAGGAAGAGCATGCTGCATAACTTCCATGATCCGCTCACCTCAATACTCCTAGGTGTACAGTTCACGAGGGAAGAAAAGAAGGAGCGTCGGCTGTTCTTCGTTGATGAGCACGTCAGGCGACATACCAACGGCGAAATAGAAACAACGGTTTACAGGAAGGCATCGAACAGCATGCAATTTCGCAGCTTTCACAGCAATCATCCGGTGGCGCACAAACGAAGCTGTGTGAGGACACTCTTCTAACGGGTTCAGGTTTGCTGCAGAAAGCCGGAAGAAAAAGCACAAGACACCCGATATCACCGCGACCACTTTATGTACATTGGTTATCGGAAGGCATTTGCAAGCCGATGCCAGTGTGTTCGCTCCGGGAGGACCCAGGTGGAAGTACCACCGATGATTTGGCATACTCTGCTAAACACAAAGGATGGTTCAGAGATGACCGAGTGCGTTGTAGGGGAACTCGGAGTTGATATTGTACGCCGGCCCAGAGCTACCATGTGCGGTAGGATCTCACAAATCAAGGACCGATCAAGTCCCAGGGAGCAGTCGTGTGTAGTGTGTCGTACCCCATGCCTAAAATGTCCACGGGTCGGAGTGGAAGCACGCTTGAATCGCGCTTGCATAAACGCAGGCAACGCGCCTCCGAAAGCGACTGTCCAGCCCTGAGAACAGGCTACGAGTTTAACTATGCAGTCACCGTGATGATCACCTATGTCGGAAGCTGGTCGAGAACTGATTAAAGCCTGGGCCTCGAATGAAAGCCCAGTTAATCGATGTATCGATCTGGCGCCCGCACACAGGGCCCTGCGCAGTCACTTCCAGATCTGCGGCAATGGCCGTCCACTGACTTATATCCCCCGATAACTGTCACCTTTTCTGTTATTATTATGCCTGAGATGGACGCCTGCACGAGTTCGAAAGCCCAGAACAATAAGTAAATGGTTCCGGTGCTCGCGCAATGTTCTCTTTCTTAACTCATTTATGACTTATCTAAGGAAAATGAACTGCTCACCAGATCGATGGACTTGCAGGGTTGACGTTTCGAAGAGCTGGGGCGGCTCTCCATTATCAAAGCGTCGAGTGAAAAAATCGATCAGGATTTGGAATGGACAGCCGGGTTATTTGACCTCGCGGTGATCGATTTTTTTTCTCTTCTTTCGCTGCCTTTTGCTAACCTGAGCTCATTAATGACTATATGCTTACTTTAAATCCAACACAAAACTTGAATTCCATCACTTGGCCCTAATCGTAAGCACCAGCTTGACCACAATCCTAAATCCAACCTTAACAAGGTGGTCAGAAAAATTGTCGTGGGTGTGCCATAGGATTCCTAACGGTGATTCTTCCCAATATGATAGTTAACGGAATCGAGGTGCAACGTTGTGCGTGATATTTCACCACTCACTCAACAGTCTGGTGGCACTTAACACACCAGCTTCGATCGATGGTTCCCTCACAAAAACGGTCAAGTCCCGTGGGGGAGTGGGTGTGACAGCGATTCCTCGGTGCCTGAGAAAAAAACGTGTCTGCTTGTTTTGACTTATTTGCACTCTTGTGGATTCCGGGCCAGACTGATAGTACCATATGTCCTGCGTACTGTGTACCCAGCGTGGCTCCTTCACTCGGTGGTGAGGCCAACTGAAGAGTCATTTCCGACGTAGTCATGCTGTCGGTGCGGCCGTCGTCTAAAGGCCTATCGTCTGCTCTCACACAAGGTGTTTTTAGCAGGCGGCTGCGGACGAACGGAGGGCCCCGCGCATAGGTGCTGATGAGTCTTTACAAACGAATCTCAGTAGGCGCGGAGCTGCTTTCATCACAACGAAGGGTCACCGGTAGAGCAGCAAAGCAGAGGACAAGCGTCTGCCATGCTAATTACCATAACTAACCTATGAGAAAATTGGGCGGTTTCAACAAAGTCTTGGGAGTTCCGACAGCATGAATTCCGTCTCAGACAAAGGGAATGACGGTTTGATGAGAAAGAGTAGTCTCTGACAAAGCGAGGACAAATCACACGGGCGCCGTCAAAATTGTTTACCATAGAGGTGATCAGATAAGATCGGGTTGACCTGAATCAACGCGGACCTCCTCAGAACAACAACCCAAACCAGGAAAGCGGTGATCTGAGAACTAACTTTACACTTTTCGAGCTGCCGTCTAACACTCGTGAGAGAGGAGGCAAGACAAACGGCAAAAATGGTAACCGCATAAAAATCTATACAATTTCGACTCCTACATTGACTGTATGATTGCCTCTTCTTATCTGCCTATTCAGAGTTTTGACTTGACTGAAACCGGCTCTTTATATATCTTTATCATAGCCCGTCAGAGTAGTCGCCATGGTACTCAAGGGCTAGTTGAAGCAGTCTAACGGAAGATAGCGTTTGCACCGAAAGCAATGGAACCTTGCCTGAAATCCTACAGCATTCAGTCATATTGAAGTTCAATTCCATGTTACTTGAAATACGGTAGCATGTTGCTTTTTGGTTATGGTTCCCTCCTTTCATCTTCCTACAGCGCGTTAAAAACCATTTACCTAGTGCTTTATGCCCTTTTTTCAAAGTTTTTCTGCCTTATGTTAAGACAGTCACATTTCCCAACAGGCCTGCATAAAATTGCAATTTATCTTGATCTGTTCCTAGGAAATTATTTTTGCATGCGTTTTGATGCTACAAAAAGTAGGTCGGCTCCTAGATTTACGATTTTGAGAATTTCCGAAACGCTAATTTAATGGTGTTGTGGCATGATAATGACAGCTATGTTGATTTTGTTTACTAATTATGCGATGCGGTTCATAGCAATTGCATTTATATTTGATAAACTATATTGGTAACAATCGGGAGAGGGCACCCAAATATCCGTTGCCTAGAAATAATACCTATTTGAGTAGGCTATGGCCCTACATATTTGTTGTTTCATCCGACCTCAATTTTATCTGATCTGCAGTGCACATGTTGCCTCACTTAGATTACCATAGTCTCCATCAGTTGAAATGCGACCGCTGAAGACCGAGCCATGGTTAATCAACCCTGACCTAGGCTTACACGGCTGAAGAGTGACAGCAGTAGTGGGTTTGCGGCTAAGTCTACCCTTGCATACCTTAAGAGAGTTGAGAAACAGTCGCCGTAGACCCACCCTACGTTAAACAACCTTAATATAAGCTTCCAC
Organism: Spirometra erinaceieuropaei; assembly: GCA_902702965.1. NCBI lineage: Eukaryota > Metazoa > Platyhelminthes > Cestoda > Diphyllobothriidea > Diphyllobothriidae > Spirometra > Spirometra erinaceieuropaei. The sequence goes on from CACRXP010001030.1 coordinate 177,937, forward strand.
TGTTGACAAGCGACCGCAGTAGTCCCTATGCGGATTGTTCTATAGTAGCTTACCTACAGACAATTGCAATACGATCGCCTTTGACCGAGCACTTGGATTATGAATTTTTACCACTGCTTCCAGAGGTCAAGAGCTACCGCAGTCGCCAGTGTGCGGCTCAGTCAATGACTGCATAGCTTAGGACAGTTGCGATAAGATCGCTGCTTTGACCGGCAGTATTTTTTTGGGTGCCCTCTCCCGATCGTTACCACTATATTAATAAAATGCATGCATATGGGCAGTATGTTATTGTCGAAAAAGACAAGAGAGACTGGAATGGCTATGTCTGGCTTATTAGTCATCGTAAGTCAGTCACGCCCAACCCTGAAGTGTGGAACACCCGAGGCTCGAATTCGCAACCTTTAGTTAGAAGTCCACGCCTCTAACCACTGAGCCACGAGCCCGTTGCCCTGTCGGTTTTCGATCGGGGATATACAATGGTAGGGGGCGTTCACCGATCGTTCTTACGGAACTCGCTCGCCCTTTTGTGCCTTACGGGCTCTCTTCCTCGTGCCACAGTTCGGGGCTGGGTATGACTGACTGATGACTGTTAATAAGCCAGAAATGGCCATTCCAGTCTCCCTTGTCTTTGTCGGTAATAACTTATTGCCTATATCATGCGCCGCTGTGCGGCTGCTGGTTGGGCTCCAGAGAGAGCCCGAACGAGCACAACCGAACGAGTGAATTCCCTAATAACGATCGGTGAGTGACCCGTACCATATATATATATATATATATAATGGGAGAGGGGCACTCACCGATCGCGTTACGGAACTCACTCATCCCGTTTTGCCTTGGGGTTCTCCCTTGAGTCCTACCAACAGCCGCATAGCGGCGCGTAATCGATAACTAGATTTTTATTCTATTGTTCGGTAACCCAAGTTGACTCTGACAACCTCAACATAAATGGATGGGAAAAATAAGTACCTAAACACTTTACTTCTTCGAGGCTTTTCGTATTATACTAGGGCAGAAGTGTGTTTTATTTTAACAATTCCGCTAAAAATGGGCAATGTTGTCATAAAAGTACATGAGTTGGTAAAGTCAATGACTGGAAAGTGATGAAAAGGACCTTATTCAATGTGCCCTTAACTGCTTATTGATGCTGTGGCTCAGCAGCCACTGGGTGAAATCTGTTCGGACATTTTGGTGGGACGATCTGACAGGACAAGCACAGTTATTTTGACAAAATATATGCGTTAAGTGTAAACAGCTCTCATAATTTGGTCTCGATGTATAATATTAACCTAGCCTTTTTGCCCGCAGGCTCACGTACTCAAGGGCACGTCCCCTGTTCTGGGGTGTTGTTTGAGTAATATGGCGTCTTGGGTCACAACCAAGCTTAGCACCGGCGCATACTCGCTGAAGTCTCCTCACATCGGGGGGCATTTTCTATCACTAGAGAAGACGCTGTTCATGAGACGTGTTCTGTTCCGGTCGTTGAAGTTCTAGAAAGCCCCTTCCCACTTGACCAGGTGGTAGTCCTTGCGAACGAAGGACCGTTATCGTGGAAGACATCTGTTAGGAGTTCAGTGAATTGGACCACTGTGTTGTAGCCGATGGCATCCACAAGACAGACAAGTCCCCTTCCGATCTGGATCATCTGACCATTCGTGATTTAATTTTATAATATTCGGCACATCTGAGACGTATGCAAACAAGGAATCAGCATAGTGTTCGTGTAACCGGCGGAATCAGGCGTAAATTTTTCCAAACTCCAAATAAAGCTTTAGTTCCAGTCTCAACAAATGACGAATACCAAGAAAGGTCGGACTTTAGAAATGGTGACCATTCAAGTTGCACAGAGGGTAAAAGTTAAACCGACCATCTAGGAGAACTTAAAACAATTTGTTAATTTCTGAAAAAATCAATATTTATTTCATCAACTCTGTCTGGTCAGACAACGCTCAAAAGTCGTCTTCACACAGTAGGTTTGGAGGCGAGATCTTGAAGTAGCCGAGCACCTCTCTGCCAGTTCAACTTCCACCCATGGCAAAGTGCTTTTATGCGGTCTCCTCTCGCCTATGGAGTAATTTGGAAGCAGAAGATTTACAAATTAGACAACTGAGAATAATTTTTGCCTTTACGATTAATCTCTACCGTGCTTACAATAGTGGAATGGGGTTTGAATTAAGCATGGGTGTGGAAGACGGTTCCAATGTAAACGCGACAATCGTTTTGTCTTTTATGCATAAAACTGGGCCAATATCAATCGGATAAGTGGATGAACATGCAACATATTTCCATTTTCACGGTGACCTTGCTTTAGAAGACGACTAAGGGCCTGTGTCTTTACGTCTAAGAAAACTCGTGAAGAGAGGACTTATTAAGCAATGACGTTTGGTTGACTAGACACACATCCTTCACAGGGCTTCCCTGCTGAATGATCGTTTTTCAACGGCAGAACTTTATATATAGGAGAACTTACAATTACGATTCAAGTTACCATCTGTGGAAAAAATAAACTCTGAAAAACAGACGTAAATAGCACTCAGTAACTGTCTTGTCTTGAGTTTTGTTGACCATGCAAAAATAAAAACCGTCTTTCCTAACAACAAACTAGGGACGTGGAAAGGTCAAGGGCATTTTGGTACTCAGTGGCCTCCACAGGTGTCAAAAAACATAACTAGATAAAAAGGAACATCCTGCTCGTGCGAAAGAAATGTCACTTTCAGACCGAGTTTGCCAGTTTCATCCTGGTGCCTAACCAAAGACCAGATCTCTACCGTATGACCTCACAAAAAACTCTATCCTCGCAAGCTCTGGCATCTAGGAAATCTAAAAAATGGTCTTTGGAACAGTCGGACACACCTCAAATGATGCAAAACTCAGTAATTTAAAATTCTGCATGTCTTTTTGAAAAAGCTGCCTTCGATATCGAACAGTTGGCTGGATGTATTATAAGTACTAGCCTGATTTTCAAAGGCTAGTTAACCTGGAGAGTAGGTAAATCGCTTGTTTAATTTTACTATGTGTATTCTCGTTTATGTCTTTGCACTCAATATTTCTTAAAGTCGATTTATTCCTCTGAAATGAATTCGCGAGCTTTAAGGCATTTTCGACCTTCTCTAGAAATGATATTTTAAACAACTCGATACTACCTCGGTGTGTTTTTGTGTATTTTATTTTTACGCCGAGTCGTTCATTTTAGTGGATGCCTAAAATGGTTTTCTAGGATCGGTTTTCACTTTGTAAGAGTTTATTCGTGAATTTTCCTATCTTACCAGTTTTGTCATCTATACCCACGTCTGCTGTAAAGTCATGTTTGAGTAGGATCAGTCGATCTATTCTGATTGCAGAGGGGAGTACGGGGGTTATGCAAACACCCTGGAGATAAGCATATGGAATAGTTACTTGGGGTAACATTGAGACGAGCAACCAATAACCAGTAAGTGCAACTGAGAAAGAAGGGTATGGGCTAACCATTTCCGGCTCTACTGCCACTTGCCACCCATATCCTGACTCACGTGACGAGGATCTGAGAGCTGAATCAAAATTAAGTGACTATTGATCATTTAAGGCAGATACTTGACCATTTGATGCACGGGCTCGTGCCCTGTCGGTTAAAACTGGGAACCTCCAGGCGTATAAGGGTGGCGTTCACAGATACGCCACAGTTACAGGATGGAGTATAGGCGTCTCATTTTGACTTGAAACTAGGAGAGGGCCATTCTTACGCAACACTTTAAAGTCTCGATCGAACAGACTGGGCGGGAACCACCAATTCAATGGTGAAGCATTCACCCACTGTCTAACAAGGATCGGATTAGAACGTTGAGCTTATCCGACCTGGGACTTGATGTACGACTGACCGAGTGATCGAATAAGTCAACAATGATTTTCCTAGTTGCTTTTGTCGTTGTCGACAACGATGTTCAATCCTAGAGTGTGCAGGCTTTTTGCTAGCCACTGAAGATGCGCCGGATTATCAGCAACATTGGCTACAACAGGCGTTACTAACTTTAAAGCAAACCTACTTTCCTGGTTGGTCACAATGGCTGAATTCTGGCAGTTTTTCCAATTGCTTACGGCCGTAACCCCTTCGCAGAAATGACTTCTCCCTCGGGACCCAAACATAATTTGTGCTGTAAATGAATGTGTCTCAATTTAACATTAGGGCCTTAAGCAGAACCTCATCAAGTCAGGGTTTCGATTTCCAGAAAGGAATAAATTAGTCTACCAAAAACCACTCTACTACGGCTTAAGTTTGCCCTCCAAATAAGTAGTCTTGATGGATAAAGTGAAACAATGGGTTGCATTCCCTGACAGACAAATTTTCTGGTGAAGCTTAATTCATCTGTGGGGTTAAATTGGCAACTGATGGTGGTCCATTCTTCCACAGACGGTCTGGATTAGTTTGGCCGATAGGATGGGACCGATCATTTGTACCATTCCCTTCCTATAAACCAGCAGGAGTTAGGAAAAAAACGTATATATATAAGGTCAATCAGGAATAGGTGCACACCAATCTACTGGCTTCCCGAAGCGTGTTAGGAGGAATAGGTGTTGTCATACAGTGAGTGACCGATCTCGTGAAATTTTGGCTGAAATTTTGAAATGCGTTTTCGATTAGGAAGGATTACCTGGTTGCGGTCGTAATACTGATTATCTTACGGTCTTAAAAAAACTCATAATTAGAAACTTTTTGAAACCCAATTATACTCCTTTCTTGAGTATAAAATATAGAGAAGCTCTGATTCTCTATTAATTGATAGAAAAAACATATTTTGTTTATGGTTTCTATGGGATATATTTGAATTTGCAAGACCATCGAAGATAAATGGGAAAAATGCATGCTACTTAAGCTGTTATTTTTTGCCGAGTACGGTTTCTACAGGAGATTGTAATGATATAAGATTATGCCGCAAGATAATCAGTATTACAACCGCGACCAAGTAATATTTCCTAATCGAAAACGCATTTCAGAATTTCAGCCAACATTTCATGAGATCGGTCACTCCCTGTACGTGCAAGCAAGATTGCGTTATCGTTGCAGCACCCAAAAAGCAAGGGCATACGTCTACGAAATAGGAGATATAAAAATCATATTTTATGAAGTTAAGCATACATCGATATTAAGATTCTGGTAGGACCACGAACATTTTTTAATTTGCCTAGTCAGCACTTCAGCACAATTTTGATGAAAACGAAGATCAGACTGATAGAATGTGTTATACTGTTCAATATTTTTGAAGCTTTTTATATATTCATAGGTAATTTAGATTTCCCAGAGAACTAAGATAAACAACCCGAGCATCTTGTAAAACAGAATAAAGTTCGGACAATAATTCATTAAGCATTATTTGTTTTTTAGCAATTTCGTCCCTCATCCATAAAATAAGACAAATGCATAGATTTATACATGTCTTTGTGCTTCAAACTGAGCAACCCACAATTCTCTGATTGTCATGTTTCTCCACATCAGGACATCGTTATTCAGGTATAGAACTAGTCATTTTTGTGTAACCTACCTACAGAATACCATTTTGTACCCCCTGAGATGCGCTTTCCAAGAAATTGCCCTGCCACGGAAATTTAACTCACAAATGTTAACCTACTCTTATAGCGGTCTCCTCAAAAGACTGACGCGGAAATTAAATGATGGATAGAATACCTTCCCAAAGTCTATTTGCCTTCTCCCTCAAATATGGGTTGAAATTGAAAAGTCGTTTTCCCCCTGGATGTTTTGACAGTTGTAAAAGGATGCTGTAGCGCCAACAAATACGCCCTATCATGTCACCAGCCACATTGTAAAACAACAGATGTCAATAGCATATCATCTGTGCTCTTAATGATCGACTAGTTCTGCAGCCTCCCAGGGTATTCGAATCACGGGCTTATATGGGACCATTTGGCTGTTATAGGACTGCCGAATAGCGGAACGAATGGGATTAATGAACGTGGGAGTTCTGTCTCCAGCCGACCCGCGGTACTTTATCCTGTAGGCTCTTGCGGTGCCCGACAGGGGGATGGGCGGATCCGCATGGAGTGCTCGTTCATGCCAATTGACTAGATCGGTCAAAAGTTGAACAGTAAGCCCCCAACCTTGCAGCTCCTCCAGTGACTTCTGCCTCTTCGAATGGTAAATTTTGGTGGAAATTCGGTGGAATGCTAGCATAGGGTTTTCAGGGCGCCTCTAATCCTTCTCAGTGCCTTAGCAGGGGAAGAGGAGAAAAATAACAAAGGATTGTTGCTGGAGCCTATGTGGGCCTTGATGGGAAACAAGCACCAAAGCCAGGCCCGCGTGAGGCCACTGCCTAAGCGGAAGTCGGGAGAAAGACTGCGGGAGGGGAGGGGGAAGGGAGTGGATACACTGAAAATGAGGGGGAAGGAGATGTCAGAGACCGGATTTGGTTGACGAGCGACCAGTATTTAACTGCTGACTGAAATTAATTTACCGTTTTTTTTTCACATTCGCCGCTCCCCCCACGTCAGACGGCTCACCTTAATCCCGGCCGGAGGCGGAATGTTTATACAAAATTAATTAAACTGCCAGATATGTTTGACAGAGTGTTAATTTTATATGCGAACTAGACGGATGACGTTAGACATTTGTCTTTTGTCTACTAAAGCGCTATCACATCACATAAATCCTCTTAATGATAAAGAACAAACGGCCATTCAAAGCCATTGATTTACTGGCTGTTGGACAAGATGACAATGACGACCCCGAGGACCGCTGCAGGATTAAGAGGCAGTCTTTCTTAGAAAACTGATGCCAATGAGTTTATCCGCGTGACTGCCTGCGTGTGAGTTCGTAGAAATATCAGAGTCCTCCTTAAGGCATCTGACCACTTGCTATTCAAAAGGGCACCCTACCACCAGGGAAGATACGTGGAAACTTGAATATGGTTAGCTCCGCGAGGCCTACAGGAAATGTTCACTGTGGCAGCGTATTCAAGTTAACCTGAAGGCAACGCATTGGTGGAGACTCGATTTTTCTAGAAGATACAAGCTCTCATGCCTTTCTATTCGAATTTTTCCAGACCGTCCATAAAATGAAAGTTTCTCTAATACCCGAGGGTGGGTGTGAGAAACGTATGTTTGTGGGATGCTTCATACGCACGTATGTTTAATTTTTCTGACTCATCGATGCAGTAGACGTGGAACTAATGAAATAGTCACAGAAGTCTTCTGCATCAGTAAACTGAAACACATCCCCTTCACAGATGTGTTTGAATAAGCGGACTGCTTATATCAGCATAAGTCAGGTTGTTTATGGTCTAATCATGTTGCCAAAAGCAACCAGAGGCCAATACATCATACCCATTCGAGTTACCCAGAAGTAAAGTGCAAAGATTTGTAATATATTGTGGGGGGGGGGGGGAGAGAGCTGGAACAGGGGACTCCGGTTCTTTAATGTAACACTAATTATAATTACCAACTAGCAACTAAGCGCATGAACAGTCGGTCATGCAGGTAAGCATTCTGCAGCTTAATGAAACGCACGTAAGTTAGGACTTAATTGTTTCTGGCGGTGGTACTATTGAAGCCAGTCCTTTGTTGCATCCATTTACCATTTGATGGTTAGCAGGCGTCGGAAAATTGACCGTAGGATTCAAGAAGAGCAAGGATTAAGAGGACACGATTCAAAATATATGGAAAAAATTAAGTTGTTACGCGCGCTGAACCTATAGGTTGTTGCAAACTTGTTGGGAGGTTTGAACACTTCTGCGAATATGACCAGGCCCCTCAGAGAATAATCCAGGAAAGTAACCAGTCATCCATAATTTTCGCCCAAAATTAGTAGTTTTGATTTTTTTGAAGACAATTTCGATGCATTTGTGACGTCTCTATTTTTATTAACTAAATCACACTAGATCTGATGTAACAGGAGGAAATAGACTGTTTTTGCAAAAAGTAGTTTGCATGGAAATCTCAAATGTCAGCCAGGGAAAAGTAAAACAACTCTGTTGGCGCAGGATTTAATTTCAAGACCTTCTCTATACTATTGCTAACCTTCCGGGGATTGAGACTCAGGCCTGCAACTGCGTCATAGGAGGATGATTATGCAAAACTCTGTGATAGGAGACATATGCACTTTCACATTATCTAATGCTTTATTCTGTTCGACATATCCTATATAAGGACTTACTTTAGTAGCCAGGAAGTTTATGACTACATTAGGCATACAACCGATCAAGTGGATGGATTTCCAAACCAACGATAGATAATGTACACGGATAGAAATGCGAACTGTCTACTGACATAAACGCAATGTTCTTCGTTTTCTTGGGTTCCAGAGAACAGAAATATAATTAAGGGTGTTCGAATAAATATGCCTAGATAACAGTTCAGAGTCGGACAGTTACATCCGTAACGGATCGCGAACACCAATCTAGTAAGGACAAAAGTTCATTCTTTTTAATCCTTAATTTGAAGTTCACAATTTCATATAAGAAGGAATTTCTACCAACACAAGGCAACTGAATTCTGCGAGTCCCTGTTTTATAAACATGGGCTAGATCGCAGTTGGTAGCCAGGCTTGTATTACAGGTTGCTGAGAGGTTTGTTTACTGGGGTTATTTTGTGGAGTTCCATAATCACATCTCACCCATTGGGATTCTATCCTACGTTTGAGGTTGGGATTAGGGTACCGGTTAATGGTTTCCGATTTTCGGGTTAGGGTTATGCCTTTAGGCTTAGTTTTTCG
>CACRXP010001031.1:19014-38818 GCA_902702965.1 Spirometra erinaceieuropaei
CCACTCGCCTTTCCAACTGGCCAATCGGATTCAAGGCCGAATCAGACATACCCCTGGCTGAAGACGCGTCGACGCATTCCCTGACTAACACTTGAGGTGCCACTCCCGGCGCCGGAGGCATTTTCCTCTGGCCTCCAGCTCCTTCCAGTCCCTTCTCCAGTTCTCCTGCAGGGAATACGCAATCCTCCTAACTGTCGTCAATCTTCTGTTCCCATTCGGGATCGACCCTGAAGGTCGTGGTAACCAGGGTCTCACCCTCAGCAAACACACAACCTGCCTGGGGAGACTGATTGCAGAACCGCTTGGTCTCTCTTAAACGCCAGTAAAGTTGTCCAACCCAATCCTTCATCCCTGACTTCTGCTTTGGGAACATTTGCGTTGTCGACCGGGCCCAACTTGACAATTCGTGACGCCTTGCAAACGGCAATCTCCCTTCTTCCCAATCTACGATATAGTCAGGTTTTTGACCATGGGCAATTTTCCACCGGAAGTACAGTATACGTTGACATTTGCTTCCGCCATTCTTTCGGCCGCACAACTTACTCAGATAACCGAACGGCTCATGACGATGCACGGTTATTCCGAGCCATCGCTTTCCGGTCTCTTAACTTCTTCGATTTCTTCTGCGTCTCCCCTCTCTCACATAAAGTCTGAGCTTGCGAAGCTTGCCGAAGATATAGCTTCGCTTCAAGAAGGTTCAGCCTACAGGCATTTCCTGGTCGACACTGGTGCACACCTGAGTGTCATCCCTTACACAGCAGCCGACCGTCGGTGCCCCCAACCCTGGCCTCTTCCTTCAGGCCGTCAAAACTTAATCAATTACCACTTCCGGGGCCTGCTCACACTTTCTGGACACCGGCCTACGGCGTCTTTTCACTTGGGTCTTCGCCTTTGCTGACATCCCCCCCCCCCTGCCATTCTCCGTACAGACTTCTTTGCCGTCTTCGATCGTCTGGTTTATTGCCGTCAGTCCCGTCCACACGACAGGCACACCAGCCTCACCGTCCGGGATATCCCTTCTTCTGACGCTTCCCGTCACCTCGCGCTCCTGGATCCTGAACACGAGCATCCATTTCGATAGCTTCCTGCCGAATGCCCTGGCCTCACCTGTCCTAATTCCAACGTTTCTATCCCATTACACAACGTTGTTCACAACAAACGGACCATTCACCCTCCCGTATTTTCTCGGCCCCACCGTCTCGCACCCGCTCGACTGTCTGTCACCAAGGCCGAGTTCGAGCATACGCTTCAGACAGACGTCATCTGTCAGTCTGAAAACCCATGGGCCTCACCGCTCCACATAGTTCCCAAGGTCGCCACTGGTGACTAGCGCCCCTGCGATGACTACAGGGCCTTGAACAAGGTAACCATCACGGACCGCCACCATGTTCCGCATCTTCGGAATTTTGTCAATGCCCTATTCGGCAAATCTATGTTCTCGAAGATCGACCTGGTCAGTGCCTTCGTCACGGAGGACGTTTCGAATACGGCCGTCATCACTTCCTTTGACTTCCTGTGCATGCTGTTTGGAGTCCTCAACGCCTCCCAGACCTTCCAGAGGTTCGTAAACAGAGTGCTTCGCAGACTACCGTTTACGCCTATATTGACGACCCTTTAGTAGCCAATTACACCGACGAAGAATACATGGAGCATCTTGCAACTTTGTTTGAATGTCTTCAACAATTTAGCGTTGTTTTCGACCCATTCAAATGCGTCTTCGGTGTGTCCTCTCTTGAATCCCTCGGATTGCTTGTTGACTTCAACAGCATCTATCATCTCCTACCGAAGGTTACGACCATACATTATTTTTTTTATCTGCCTCTTACAAGCGTCAGCTGCAGCGGTTTCTGGGCATGGTGAACTTCTATCGCCGTTTCATCTCGAACTATGTCGGCACCGTTCTACCACTTACGAGCCCCCTCTCGGACCCCGAAGGTTCGTTCGTGCTTTCCGCAGACCCTCTTGCTGTTTCTGACAAGGTGAGAGCTGTCCTAGCCGACACCACCCTCTTGGCGCATTTTGCTCTTGATGCTCTCATCTCCCTCATGATTGGCGCCCCTGATGTCACTGTCGGCGCGGTTCTCTAACAGCACCTTGGAGGTCACACCCAACCCTTAGCAGCTCCAGCAAGTTATCACCTGTCGAGACGCTCTATAGCACATTTGGATGGAAGTTTCTTGCTGTCTTCCGAGCCGCGAAACACTACTGGCATTCCCTCCATAGCCGCTTTGTCTATCTGCCCTTCTGTCCGCCTCACGCGCCCTGTCGACTCGCTCCTGGAACCGCATGAGGCCAGTTACTTGCCTCGCGAGATCTCGAAGCCAATTAACGCTGCCCCCTCTCTGAATGGTTGGCGAACACTAACTGAGACAGAATCAAGGTGTACACACGTGCTGGGGCTAATAATCTCAACGGCGAACGTAGACGAAAGAACTTGCCTGGAGAGACAACTTGCGGCAACTGCTTGCAGAGCTTCTTGTACGCTCTTACACGTCAGTAAAGTTCCCCGATCCAATCCGTCTTCCTTGACTTCTGACTCGCGAACCTTCGTGTTGTCGATCATACTGCCTCGATAGATCATCTCAATAGGCGTCCGTCAGCGTTGCGAAGGACATAAAGCTAATGCGGCCACCGCCCCGTTCCACCGTAGGTGTTACCGCGATGGTCTCCAACGCTGGTCACTTGTGTCGTCATGCCGTCATGTGCGTGAAACATTCGGGCACACAAATGTTCTCACTACTCTCTGGAGATTACCTTTCAAGGTCCCCGCATGCGTCCAGCCAGGTCCAGTGCGACCGTGCTTAGCTTCGTTGACGTTGTTTCCGATTAAGGCCGTCTCAGAGGTCAGATTTAGTTTCATCTTCGGGACATGGCGATGTCCAACCCGGCACTCAGCATCTCGACCCGCCTTTGTCAAGAACAGGACGGTTCGATCACCGCGGACGATGGTGTCCACCATGTGTTCCACAACATGGTAGGCGCAGGGAGGGCGACTTACGCATGAACTAGCTTATAGTGATGGTGGACTCGCGCAGCATCTACCGCACTCTCTCCTCCCTTACCCGTCGGAGCCCGGTGTCAAGGGTCAGGATAACCGGAGGCGGACTGGGCGCAGTGGCTAACAAAGCTAAACGGCCCTCCATGCGTCGAAGACGCCTGGTGGTTGCACAATTGGCCAGGTTTATGTGCTCACGAACACGACGGCGGTCAAGCCTCCTGGCAGGTCCGTAGTACAGCATTTTCCCTATGGTGGAATCGAGGGTACATCTTTGTTGTCTTTTTGCGATTCGGAAGTCGAAAGATGGTAGTGAGGCGGAGGCTGTGTTCCGCGCAGGTTTTCGGCAGACAGAGTCCGTTACCGTCGCAATGACCTCCTTTACAGATAGCGCGAGCTGCAGCTACCCAGTCTCTGATGCCACCGAAAGGAGTCAATTTGTCTGCCTTACTCATAAGGGCCTCAAAGGTTTTTTGAATGGCTTCAGGATGCTTCAGTTTGGTAAGCATTGCTTACTTGTAGCCTTTTCTCTATCTTACCGGAGAACGCCTGTGCAGACGTACCTTGTGGAAGTGACGTCTTCCCTTCTCAGATCTCTTTTCAAATCTTTGGTGTTTACGACGCTTGCTGCCACTCCGAGGCCGTGACCATCAGAATACTATCTCAATTCTTACAAGAAACCAGTATTTTGTGAGTCGGGTCTAAGTCCGACAAACTTTCAATTTGGTCTTAAGATTAAAATTTTATCAGTAAAGATTGCGAGTTCCCTGATTCGACTACAAATAGCTTAATAGCACTAAATTACATCTCGGTCACTATCTCGGAAAGAGACTCGGTTAGAGTTAGTGAGCTTTCAACCGAGCTTTCAATAATTAGAATTATCTATTCTCGGCCTGCGTGGTCTTACGCGCCCATATAATCAGAATTCAGAGTAGCAAGCTAAGCGAGCAGTAGTGGTCAACGCAGTCCCTGAAAATGAGTAGCCGAAATCACTCCTTTGAATGTTTATTAGTAAGATGGACGGTTGAGATGAAGCCAATAGAGAAAAGGCTAACGTATATGAAGCTATTGTGGACCGAAGGTACTCTGGGTGTAAACCATGCTGTTAAATGATTGTTACCAAGCACAACTCAGGGTAAATATAATTGTATAACAAGAGTAAGGGGAGGAATCAATGACGTCTGGATATTCTGTGAAAATAGAAATGAACCGAAAACTGCCAACATGGGAAACATGGATAGTTCTGAAAACCGTCTGAAGGGTGGGCCTACTTAGATAAGAGTAAGTTTGCCCTGCCGGTTGGATCACATTGTTGCGAACTTTTCCGTCCGATGAATTCATTTACAACAATATATAATCATATACGCACTTTGACTGGTCAATAAGATGATGTAAAGATGGGTAATCCGTCGCTCCAAATCGTCAGGACGGATATAATCTGCAGAATACGATTGGCGCGCTAAGGCATGATGTCAACACGCCATCGGAACGACTAGATAAAATTATGAAATACCTTTTTGCGTAAACCAATTACAGCATCATAAGTTGCCCGATGCAAGTCACGACAAAACTGAATACTGCACCAGACTATGCCAGAAGGCACATACCAACAGGGATGCTCCTTCAGCTCTCAATAAATGCACTATGAGGAGTATCGCACTCATTTGCAGTAAAAGTATCACATTAAAGGTCTGAAAACAGGTCTCCAAAGTAACATCATATAGCCGGTGCGTTAAAAAGCAACACTACCGCAAAACTCGAACAAAAAGGACATGTAAGTCTGTGCTTCGGCGTAAATTTGTCCTTTCATCCAAATTCTAACAAATATTACTAACATATTTCGCTGTGCACATCCCTTATTACTGTGAGTATGAAGGCAACGAAGCTTGGTCAGGTTTTTCGACCGGAACTGGAGATATGTGGTTCCGAATAGCACAAGATTCTGCTTATAAGTTGAAATAAGGAGACACCTGCGATACAAAACATAAGAAACTAGCCTTACAACAGCCCGATTAGATGAATTCCGATGTCGGATTGGCGGCCCTTCTGACACCGCCCTATGTTTACGCACCTCCAGCCCATTTATTCAAAGTGGGATTCCAGCCCCCACGAAAATATTCAGACTGCATGGGTGGGACTAGGTTTACCAGGGAGAATAATCTAAAAATACTGAATCTAATCATCGAGCAGGGAGGGAGTATAGGAATATGCATTTATTTTGTTCTGCAGACGTCCGGTATTCAAAGTGAGGCTTGAGTCATATCCGAGGTGGGGGAAGAGGAACGCACTCGACCACAACTATCAGGAACACGCCCTTTCGCATGTACCGAAAACGTGAGAACTGCTTTCGGGTCTTTCATATGCACCTTAAAACTTCTCAACCACGCCGCTAGACGTGTCGTACTTGACTTGCTTTGGACTTACAAAAGGTTTGTGAGAATTGTAATGAGGAATGCGGTGTAATCGGTGCACGCTACTTCGACTTGCATGGTGATTTGCATCAAGTCGTTTTTTTCCGAACCACAGTAATGACTTGCTGGTTTTTCCCACCAGATTTAGCAATATTTAGAGTAGCAGTCAGATGGTTTTCAATAAACTCAAAGACTTGGGCATAATACGGCTATTTTTCTGAAATCCTATCCACGAAACTTCAAGACATACATGTCCCGCATACATTGCTCCGCATCGGTTAATCCAATGTTTGAGTTCATGTTGTGCTAGTCTTATCTGCTGTAATACAAATCACATATAAGTCATCAATATTCCTCTGGGACAGTAGCAGTCACTGTCATTTACGGTAAACGGGATGCCGAAGTCAACATGCGCATTTTAACCGTACACCTATAATGGTTAGTTAACATGTGGCAGTCTGCCCCTGTAATCGCCAGCGCCGCTACTCACGTCGCATTCAGTCCACCTAACATCCCCTGTCCATCGGTCGCTTTCGCCGCGCGTGACTTGGCCCTGCTGTGGCGACAACTTGGCGTCAATCGACGCTGCACTCTTTGCTGATTGGCTGCAGGCAGGCAAAGCCCGGACACGCGCAATTACTTCACTCAGGGGCTAAAAATCTACACGTTTGGTACTCGGCGAAGGCACTTGTTACCACTGTTTGATGAATCTGGTACGTTTCCTCGCTGCACTAAACGTTGTCCAACTTATTCTATCTTCGCTGCCTTCTGATTTGAGAAAACTCGCGTTGTCGACCCACCACACCTCGACAAACATACCGGACGGGAGTTTAATTCTGTTTCTCTGAATTACCAAAAGCTACTAGGATAGGACACAGAAACCTTAAGGATAGTCGTATGGTGCCTTGAGGACAAACACTTTCGACAGAAGAATTGTAGGTGTGCGTCTGAGTGCCACTGCGACAAACGTGAATCTACGAGCTCCGGCACAGATACTAGAGATAAACTTTTCGCAGTCGGATAGCACTTCCAGGGATCCTCATTTAAATTCTGCCCACTCGTCCGAGTTAAACACACAAAAAGAGGCGCGATTAAACAGGCATCTTAAACTGTTTCCCTAATTACATGTGACAAACGATGAAGTTAGCTGTGGAGGATGAACACCAGCAGGGTCAACAATCCGAATTAAGATTTACTAATGCCAAAATTGACGCAGCCAAAACAGTACACATAATCACAAGAATTGCAGTAAATACACAGATGTGCCAACGGCGAGCGGGACAGACCCCCTGTGGGGCAAGTAAGTGACACTATAATTTCTCGTTACCAGGCGGAAAAAATAATAAGGGTATAGATAATGGATTGTATCAACCAGCTAAAATGGATAAAATTAGCTAACGAAAACCCAGACTCTGCCAAAAAGCACAGATTTCACGCGAAAATGAATGGAAAATTCGGCTTAAGTGCAGAAATGCACGTTTGATCAGGAAAGTCCCTGCCTAGGCGCACGAGAGAAAACAAGCAAAAATTGCGTTGCTGCTAGCCGAGAATCCAGAACAGAATACAAGTTTACGAAGGTCGTTTGAGCTCACATGAATGAGCATAATTCCGAACGTTGGGTCTCGCTGAAGATGGATTATTAGCTCCAGTTTACTGTACATCCCTGATGCCCTAAACTCCACTACTCGTATAGCAGCTCTCTAGTATGCCTTACGCGTCAGCGCATTACCACATGTACCACCTCTTCTGTGTGCCTTGGTAGTAAAAAAAGTGAACAAAACTGTCTGGTCGCCGCACTAATGACCCAGTTCGCGCGGACGTTCCCGCGACGCCAACAGCGAGAATCGTCACTTTTATTCCCGCTAATCGGTTTTGAAAGAATATAGCTCGATCATATCTCGCGCAGTCACAACTACTACTTGATTTCAGCGTAGTTGTGCACTGTGCCGCAATAGTTCACCTGCTTTTTATCTCCCAATTTCTGATCTCAGAAAGCACTCCCGTCGTCCGACGGAAACGGTAACTTCAGTGGGGCCACTTGCCGGATCAATGACAATAACATGAATTCAGAGCCGAAATTACCTTTTTTCTAGGTCAGTCAGCCAAGAGCAGACCATTGCGACACAAAGATGCACCTATCACTAGGGAAGATACTATTAAAAAATCGACCTTGGTTCACCCCATACCAAATCACTACACTTAAACTACCACTACAAGAAAATGTTACCATAATAATCAGCGTCTACTCTTCCAGAACGACTTGTCATGAAGGGGGAAAATCTCACGAAAAACCTCTATTAGTTTGTGCAAATACCAGCTGGGAAAAACCGCATTTCTTGGAAATTTCTGCGCATGTAGGCATAGATCATGCCATTCGGAAAGGAGTGATCGGTAACAATGAAGTCCGCCGAAGCCATCCGCTGAGCACAATGCCCGGATCGCATGATTTACCGTCTGTTCAGTCAAGATAAAATTGCGGGGGCACACCCAATCACAAAATGTGCAAATCAGGGATGGCATGACCATGGCAATGTGATATCCCTAGGTAGTACATGTGGTAAAGATGATGTAAAGGAGCGAATGCCAGGCAAACCATAACCTATTTATGCAAAAGATACCTTTGAATTCAACCACGGAGTTGTGCCTAGGGAAAAAGGCTCCAAGGACGATAATCGTCAACGTACGCGAGGTGCGGCCCGACAAATATAGTTCGCCCATGCGAAAAAGTAAACAATAATTTCACATCGACGACCATGTGGATGTGAACATAACTAAAAGGCAGTGGTAATCGACGGGTGCTACCACGGTGAAGGTAATTGAGTACGCGCAGTGATGCACCATTGACACGAGAACGATAGCCATCTGGGATTCAGGACCGTTGGACTAAGCACCATAGCAGCGTTCTTTATAATTTACCCTCGAACTGTGAATGGGGAAATAATTTTTTTAAAGTCTAAATTGACGTCGACCTCGATTCTCCGCCGCCTCTGCGGGAGACTGCGCAATCTAACAAGTCCTAAGCTGAAAAGTCCGTGGCGCCGACTGTGTAGGATCTTCAATGCTTCGGCTAGATAACTTTAAGTACAACAGCCTTGGCAAGCATGTAAATAAATAGGTGATCATGATTAATGCTACTAGTCCGAGCCAAAATGAACGGAAACCCGAGAAAGTCCAGTGTTGGCAATATAATTTTGGGCAGCGCGTAGATGCGCAAACATTTGTTGGAATGAGTAAGACGAAAATAATGCACGGGCGTTTAGTGATATAAATAAAGAACGAACTTCACAAATGAAAAAAGCAAGATGCGCTCCGCAACACAAGTGTTCAGTTAAGTGGCAGTAGAAACGTAAAAGAAAGGAAAGTAAATATCTTCAGCGAAAAACCGTAGGTCGCCTAGAAGTTCAATAATACACCGAAGTCTAGTTCAAAGCCTGAAGAACGGAGGCAATAGAAAGTTGGATGAACTAGAAAAAGCTCCTCATCCTCTTTGGAGGGCAAGCACGAAGGAAGGTCCCTTTATAACAAACATCAAACCAACGCGTCTGACGAGGTAAGAAGGTAAGCTTGGCGGTCTTAAATAAAGCTTTATATTACAGTGGAAGATCAACTAAATCAACGCAGGGATAATCGCACTATTTACATTTCACATTTCAGTTTGTCCAAGCAGAAGCCCCATGGGTGATCGATACTCGCCAGGAGCATGCGAATCAAGAATCCGCACCACACGATTTCTGAAGTTACGTTGTCGAAAATATGCGTGAAGCAGAATTACTAAGAGGTTTCAAATCCAAACAGTTCACTTACCTAAAGAAATTGAGCCGAGACATAAGAGGGCGGGTGTCATAAAAGGCAAGAGATAGAGGAACACACCGACAGAGACTATTACAAAGACCCACAGTTCCGACGGTCGAGAGGCAAAGGGCCACCAATTGTCTATATTGGCATACAGGAGTATACAGGCGCCTACAGTTGACAAACTCAGAAGGATGCTTAGCGGACTTAAAATACTAATTTCCAAATGCTGTAAACAACCACGAACTTACAAGGTGATTCCCATGAAAATTATGGTGATAAGAAAGTAGTTTGTCTGATAATAAAGCAGATTGGACGTTATTCTATCACACGCTTTTTCATCCTTCGGGACACTGAACTTGGACCCAAACATATCATCCAGGGACCTGAGTGGTGGAATCTTCATGCTTAAATCCGGCGGTGTCAAACCTAGGAGCTAGCAATCATTACAAAGTTCAAGATTCAGTTTCTGCAAAACTGGGACGACAGCTCACTTGGCTGATGAAAAAGCTTACTAGTGGAGGTTATCTACTTCATTTCAGTCTAGTAAGAAATAAAATTCTGCAAGCCTCTGAAAACTACAGAGTCCGGGGAACGAAAAAGGCAAGTAGACTCATTGCGGTAACGGATGAGGAATTCTTGACCCAAAAGTCTGCATCCATACTCGCGGACTGCGTAACAGCTCTTTAATAATATTCTGGAATGTACCACCAAAGCCCACTGTTGGAGCGTTAAGCATAAACCAACAAAGACGCAACATGATGAACAACAGCAAATAGCTCGAAGCGTAAAAATTAACGGTCACATTGGCGGAGCAGTCAACAAACGAATGACGGAGTGCGTAAAGTTATGGTGGGCCGCCTCAGGGACAGTAAAACACAAAAACCGACAAGGAGGAATTTAGCTCATGGGACGAAAGACAGACATCCATGGAAAGCAATTCGATGTTGCGGCAAAACAACTCTGGTATTAAAAGGAGCTTTGACGAAAGTATAATAGTAGAAAATCAAAATTCAGTAGATCCCTAAGGAAGTACGAAACTCGAATGATAGAAAGGGCCGTAGGTGGGCTTAAAAAACTCTCTAGCTATGTCAACAGCAGGCTAAAATACAAAGATTCGACCGCAGTGTTGAGAGGAGAAAACAACATTACCGAAAATGACGATAAGGCAGAACACTCCTGTTGTTTTTGTATCTGTTTTCACCGCTGGAACGGTTTTTGACCACGACAATTTCCCCAGTGGATTACAAGAACTTGTAATGTGAGGCGTTAATTTCACAGAAGAAGATGTGAGGATGAAACATCTTGCCCTTAAATCATACAAATCTCCTGTTCTGGACGAAATAACGACAAAAGTTCTAAATGAACTGGCTTGGGAACTCTCTTGATCGCTTCCGCATATTCTCCAGCTACCCTATGATCAAAGGGTCTTACCCTCTAAATGAAAGTGGCGAATATATGTCCCATTCACAAGGGCGGGTCCAGAACAAGTGCTATCAAATATCGGCTGGCGAGTCTAATATGCATTTGTTACAAAGTTGTGGAAAGGATCGTCAACACCCATTATAAATTTCCTCAAAATGGAGGATTCTTTGGGGTGTCTGAAATGCCTTTCGAAGAAACTGCCCCTGTTCGACCAATAACTCAAAACAAATGAAGTCAAAGTGCAGTCGAAATGGATAATTTTGTTTTAGGTTTTTTCCCTCAGTCTAAAGGAGACTGACAGTGCCCAAGGGGCGCCATAATAAACCTATTCTATTCTCATATGTTTCGTTCAATGGATCAGTAGTCTCGCGCGTTAGATGAAGACACAAGAGTCAACGTCGTCCAGATCGACTTTAAGAAAGCCTTTAATGGGGTTCTACGCTTCCGGTTGCCCGACAAGTTCGTAGAATCTGATATAAGTGGGAACCTACTAAACTGGATGGGGGACTTCTTGGTCAGCCGATCATAGCCTGTGTTCATTAGCAATGCGAAATTCTTATCAGTGCCAGTAGAGATTGGAGCAACACAGGACTCTGGGCTCCAGCGATCACTGTTTTTACATTATGTTAATGACCTCATGAACAGACATGACTGTAAGGGAATCATGTTTGCAAATGATTTAAATTTTGATGAGCGACAAAATGCAAAATTGGTGTATGGGCTCTGCAGGAAGGAATTTGCTGCATATGTGAAGGATCGGATAAATAATAACTAAAGATTAACCTTGAGAAGTGTGTCGCACTGCGGCTCAAAACGAAAGGGGAAGCGAATGGAGATGATCACCAACACACCCTTGATGAACATTCTTGAATAAAAAGATCTCGGATTCACCTTTTTGTCATCCCTGTGACCCCCTTCTCAGTGCGGCAGGGTTGTTGAAAAGACGACCAGTGTTCTCTTTTCCATTAAAATTGCTTCCGTCGATACAGATAATGCGCCACTTGGAAAGGTATACAGAGCATTGATTCGTTCGCAGCTAGAATATTAAATTCACGCGTTAAGCCCCTGGCTGTAAAAAGGTTATAAGATGCAGGAAAGGGTTTAAAGGAGGGCGACTAAAATCCCGAAGTGCATGAAAACTTTATTGTGTAAAGACAAACTTAGTGCGCTTGACATACTTTCTCCTGAGAACAGGAAAATCTGACGAGATCTCATACAGACCTGCCAGGTTGTGAGACATCGGGACCGTGCCGTGCACTTTGAGAATTTTTTTCGCACAGCAACTAGTCTGCGTGGGAACTGTCAAAACCTTCGATTAAATTTATTTCACCTGGATGTTCGCGGATACTCGCTTTCGTAGCGAGCTATTGGTTCGCGGAACCGTCTTGTCAACGAAGTTATAATGGCAGTCTTAACAAGGACATTTAAACATAAAATTGATACATATTTCCGTGAAAGATACTGCCCAGCTGAATAGGAAAGTCCTGCTACACCGAACCAACGCTATGCATATACCTACCGCTAACGAAAAGGACCACTAGTTCATATTTCACATTATCTCCAGCGTCTGACGGTGGCCGGGCATCAGCTTTCATCATGGAATCCACAAAACTGCGTTCTCTACAGCCGCAAGCTCTGGCAACCGGCCTAACCAGAGAGCTTAGCCAAACGAAACCAGCAACTGGAATTTTCCATACTCGACGAAATTTGCAAATTCCGTTCCGGTCAGCAAAGATGAGCCAGCCATGCCGTAGTATGCATAAACAAGGGCTTTATGCTTATTCAATAAGAGCTCCATAACTACCACTTCACAAAACTCGTCTTCAAAAATAACGCCGAATGGCTGACAAGTGGCCATTACATAACCCACATTAACCACCTCTTTTTCTAACCAAATTCACGTCGCGGCCTGTACTAGAATTTGGCAACCACCAGGAATTTCATAGTTGCCTTATTTAGTAAGCACTATGTACCTCTCACTGCAGAAGGGACTGCTGTCTGAAAATCGATTGTGACCTGCTTAGGCTAAACACGCTGTCCAAATACATTACAGAATATCAACCAAATCCTTGCGCCCCTTACACTCTCGCCAGAGTACATTTCCTCACTCTGCCAGACCAAAATGTTCATTCTCCTCAAAAACGAGCAAAAAGTCTAGTGACGTTGAGGAATGTCACATACGACGATAAAATCTGCACCACATGTTTCGGACTCATTCATAAATTTTTTAAGTTGGAGGAGGCGTTAAAGGAGTCAAAAATGGAGACAGAGAAGTTATGGATTCTTACTCATTAAATACTGGAAGAGAGCAAGATGACGAAGTCGGCAATTTGCTTGCATACACGCAGACCAGCTGAGGAAGACGGCCAGGAGGCCTAAGAAGGACCGCCGGATGCCCCCAGTTATGTTGGACAACAGAGATAACAGAACGCCTTGTGGGCCGAAGGCAAGCCAAAATATTCGAGAGGAAACTTCAAACGAGTCTGAAACTAGCCTTATCGATAAACAAAACGGAAACACAGAAGGAAGTGTTATCAACACGAAAATGAACAGATCGCGCATTGATCTGAGTTTGGCTAGCCCAATAGCTAGTCCATTCAGAGCCCACAAAACAAGTAAACTGGTAAAGAACGTTCAGTCAGTCAAAAGATGTGCTATAACAACGGGCGCTAGATTCAGTCGCAAGCGAAATTTTGTCATACAGGTAGTACCCAAATCAACGGCTACAGTTCCAAGGGACAGAGTAAAACACGACCTAGACCTTCTTCAAGTGTTTGCGAAAGCTTTGTCAAGAGACGGCGAGTCATTTAATATTCTCAAAGCATTGCGAATAGGGAAGACTCAGTCAGCGTCCCCTTCAAATTCCCGACCCGACCCCTCCAAGTCACTTTGGAGACTGAAGCACAGGCACAGCTCCTGTTACAGAAAAAATCACCTTTGCGTAGTCATCATCCCGAAGTTTTTCAGCCAGATTACGAGCCAGAAGAGCGAATTACTATGAGATAGCTGACAAAAGAGCTGGAAGAGCGAAGGACCAGCGGCGAAACACACCTACAAATCAAGAATGGACAAATAGTTCAGGTCAAAAGGACATTTCTCTGGCCGAGGGCCGTCATTCTGACAGCCTCGCCAATGCAAAGGTGCCAACTTTTGAGGCAGTGAGCAGCAGTGGTGGCTGTTTAGAATTCCATTACACTAATTGTCAATGTCTCCTTAATAAGCTTGATGAACTCATTTTATTAGTCTCTTAGCAGATGCCTCACATAATTTTCCTAACAGAGACATGGTTGCCTGAGAAAAGAAGTAGCAGCGAAGTCAGTATTGAGGGCTTTCACGTGTTCCGTTGTGCGCAGATTTCAACGTAGGTTAGGAGGAGGAGGCACAGCGATTCATGTGTCAAATAAAACTCCCCGTTGTCCGCGAGAAATATCCGATGTGGCACCGAAAAATTTTGAAATAAATTCATGCCAAATATGTATAACACAATTGTGGACACTTAACCTGTGTGCTGTCTATCGGCCTCCCAGCTCGAATGAAATCGTTGATATGGAATGGCTTAGTGCACTGGAGTTGCTATGTAAGCAGGAGAGCTTACTTCTTCTGGGTGAATTTAACGCTCCAGGAACAGACTGGAAAATTCCCTTAAAAAATGTCCCGTCCATATCATCCCTGCCAGCACCAGCCCCGCCTAGCCCCATCAAAAATGGCGGGGCGAGAGGGGGCTATGAAGGGGCTAGGCGGGGCTTTGGAAGGATCTTTGGCGGGGCATTCAACACGACAGCCCCGCCTGGCCCCATCAGCGAAATTAAATTCACAGGTACGCGGGAACAGCAGAGGATCAAGTTTATTAGCGTAAAATGGCCATTTGTTGAGGGGACCAACTAACCTTTGGGCCTGGTCAACCTATAATTAACCCTGCCAGCACCAGCCCCGCGTAACGCCCCTCAAATATGGCGGGGCTAGAGGGGGCTATGAAGGGGCTTGGCAAGGCTGTAGAAGGGGCTGTGGCGGGGAATTCAACACGATAGCCCCGCCTGGCCCCACCAGCAAAAAAATGCGCAGGGGACGCCAGACTTCCACCCACTTTTGGCACTCCTTCAAAATATCGACCCGTATGATGAGTCGCCTGAGGCCCACACACATAATACCTGCCGGCAGAAGTTTCCGAGCTCAGAATAGGCATTTCTCGTTCAGGGGATTGATTGCCAACTGCTGTCGACGTTGAGGGAACCTCAGACTCAGACTCTTCAGTGGCCTCATAATAAGCCCCCATCTGGTGCTTAATGCGCTTGTATATGGTGGCTCGATGAGAGCCACAGTAATTACGCTCCATAATTGCTTTGGATATTCAGTAAAAAACGATAAAAAATTGTATAAGTGAACTATTAACACCAATGCCAACTAGTACATACATAGACATACAAGTCGACTACTTGAACTGGTTTGTGAGTATATACCCAAACAATTAGCAGAAGATACATAAATTAACTAAGACAGTCATCAAGAGCATGAAAACAGCATTGGTTGACGCACGATATTATCCGCGACCCGTGGGCGTAAACGGATGCTTTTTAGTAATAATAATAATAACAACAACAATAATAATAATAACAATAATTTATTTAATGCCAGTTTGCAGGCATTGTCGAGGGAAGCGATTAAACATAAATCCGACCAGCAGTGAAAAAAAAACTCATGAGGTAAAGAATTGAAAATAAAGTTGATGGTGGTTTTCATGGTTTGGAGGGTTCAGGAGAAAAAACTTCTGGTGGTAAATTTTCGACCGTCAAGAAGGGGGGGGGGGCGGGGTTGCACGGTATCGGAGATTATCAGACGTCAATTCCTTTCATAAATGTGGGGATATTCAAAGAAGGGACGTTGAGGAACAGCTGGTGAGACCGGCCATAGTGTTCAGAGTCCACAAACGCCATCGCTACGGTACAGTCGATCAGTGGATTCCGCACCCAAAATTTCAGGAAGCTCTTCTAAATGCAAAAATCGAGTAATAGTTCTCTTAAATAAAGGATAATTTTGCAGAGTTTTCACACTCATGGGTAGTTTATTTCAAATAGCAATAGCATTTACAGAATAGAACCGACGATATTTAACAATACGTGCCAGAGGTAGAAATAAAAAGACCTCACGGTGACTGTTACGTCGGGGGTGGATATGATGTCTTAAAAAAGTAAGTGGGTTAAATGTGTGATTATATAAGAGTCTAAATAGCAAAAAGAGTCCCTTTTGTAATCTACGGAACCATAAAGGATCAAGGGCCGTAACCCGGCAACAATCTTGGTAAGACAAATGTCGGTGTTCTGGGGTTAAAATTCTCTTGGTAAAAAAGTGTTGAACGGATTCTATTTTCTTCCGCTCAGTAGCACGCATGAGGCTAGATAAAAACGAACAGGATTCCAGACCAGGTCTAACGTACATGTTGTAAAGGCGCATTCTAATGTCCCTAGTTTTAAAGTTTCGGAGGACAAACCCGGTCGTTCTACGTGCTTTGGAGACTATCAAGGCTCAGTGCTCCGAGAGATTGAGACTCTTGGAGTATGATACGCCCAGATCCTTAATAACTCCAGGCACATTTATGGCGTGACCTTCAATACTTAGTCGAGGTTGGCGGTCGTCGCCAACCACCATGACTGAGCACTTATGCCAAGAAAGAGAAAGGCGCCATGTGCGGCACCACTGGGCGAAAGCCTGTAGATCGTTCTTAAGGAGTTCGAGCACGATGTCATGATCTGCCGGCTTATATTGATATGCAACTTTAAGATCATCGGCATACATGAAAGGCTTACCATTCTGAAATAAATCGGGTACATCATTAACGAAAAGGCAAAATAGAAGTGGGCCGAGTACACTACCCTGAATGACTCCACTCCTCACACGTGTGGGTTGGAGATAGTATTGAAAATCTTAACGCGTTCTGTACGAGTGCCCGGGTAAGGGGATATAAAATTCAAAAGTTTGTCACCTATTCCAAAAGAGGACAGTTTCAAGAGAAGAAGAGCATGGTCAACACGATCAAAAGCCTTAGTGAAATCGAAATATACTGTGTAAAGAGCAAAACCATGGTCCCTAGATTGGAGAACATAGTCAAAGAAAGAGAGTTGACAGGTGTCACAAGATCGAGCTTTGAGGAATCCAAGCTGAGCAGCACTCAGTAGGTTATTCACTGTTAGGTGACACATCATCTTATCCTTGATCAATGTCTCTAAGATCTTCGAAACTGCTGGGAGGGTGTTTATTGGCCGAAAGTCATCAAATTACGTAGATTTGCCGTGCTTAGGAATGGCCAAAATGTGTGATTCCTTCCACAATGTAGGATAAGTTTCACTTTCAAGAACAAGATTAAATATCTTGCATAAGAGGGATGGGAAAATCGTATTTGCATCGCCTTTAAAATTCTTACTGGGACATCATCAGGTCCTGGACTATAAGATTAACGAAAACGCCGAATCGCAACAGTCACATCCCACTGAGTGAAAGTTATAGTTTCTAGAACTGCCCCGGTCAATGGCTGGATGGTCGGAAGCGGAGTGGTCGAGTCTTCAATGAACGTTTTGGACAGGAAATCATTGAAGCTATCAGCGGCTAACTGGGCATCAACTATGGGATTTCCGAGAGCGTCTCGGATGCTGCGTCTTTCGGTGAGTTCGTATTTTTCTATAGAAAAGTTTCGAGACATTTAACGAATAGTTTTCGGTAAACTGGACCTCTTCGGCTAGTTGTTTTTCTTCAGACAATCTCTTAGCTCGATCAAAAATATCACGAATCAAGGGCAGAACAGAAACATCGTTCTGAAGATGGAAACGACGATAAAGCCTGCGCAATCTGCGACAAAAGGGTAAGGGTAGGAAAACCTCATCCCCAACATTAATAATTTTCTTACGGGGGACACAACGAGAAATAAGCGGATCCAAAATTTTGTACAGATTTGCAGTGCAAACATTTACATCCGAACTAAGGAAGAAATCAGTCCAGTCGTAGGAATTAAGGTGTGTTAATTATTTGGTTGAGCGAGTTGATCGGAAATCGCGGGAAAAGGTATACATTGGGAAGAACTTTTTGTCAGCCTCGAGTTCCAACGTTGAAACAACAATGTCATGGTCTGAGCCCCCGAGTGGGCCTAGGGATGACACTGATGATGGCATGCAGCCTCTTCAGAAAATTAGGTCAAGTATGCTTGAGCATCGGGTGAGAAAATCGACAACCTGAGTCTACATCCCAACATCCACAGCCTGAAGAAAGTCTTCGATCCTTCTGGGGCCTGAGGGCGGAGACCAGCGGACTTCGGGGAGATTAAAGTCACCCGCAACCAATTGATACTTAAAACTTGAGTGGGTTGCAGCATGAAATGCCTGTGAGAGTAAACGATCAAAATTGTCGTTGGCGTTGGGAGGACGATAGACGCAGCCAGCGAGTAAAGAGAGCTTATTTTTTAGAGCAACCTGGAGCCAGCAGCTGCCTTCTACTGCGGAGAAATTCGGGAAGTCCAACGGCAAAAATGTAAGTGTTTGCTTCACGTAGACGCAGCTGCCCCCACCACGGCTATCCCGGCGATCATTTCGGATGCAATTATAGCCTAGAAGAGAGAGTTTGGAGTCAGCCACTGAGGCTGATGCCCACGTCTCAGTTACTAAAACAATATCTGGACAATGGACGAACACCAGAGTCTGAAGCAAAGGCATCTTATTTAGCAGGGATCTGGCATTTGAAACAAACAGTTTGAAGGGAAAGGCTGTTAGTTTCTGAGGGAGGTGGGCTACATCGTCCAGTTCTGGGCTGCCCACGGAGCAAATGGTCCGGATGCACTCATCCGGTTCTGCAAAAAATTTTCCATGACTTATAAACCACTTTTGAGAAATTAGCTCCTTTTAATGACAAAGAAGGTACAATGAGTGATGCTTTTGAAACATAACTTTCGGTGCAAATACGCTTCAAATGTTTCAATCCAGAGGGGGCTCTGGCCACACCCAGCCCCTTCGCAGCCCCGCCTATGAAGAGGCCATGTGCTGGCAGGGATTCGAACAAAATCTGCTATAAATCTCCCTAAATGAATGCCTCATTCAACACATAAAATTTGGAACAAGACTGAGAGAAGGACAGCGAGCTAACTGTTTAGATCTCGTATTCGGCAAAGAAAAAGGAGTCATACGGGAAGTGAATTGTATATGTATATGTATATTTGGAGGGTTAGAGGCGGAGCAATTGATGCTCCAGTTTATGTACAGTGCTTTCGCAGATTCGTACTCGAAAATAAAATTGCAGACATTAACAATGTGATCGAGTCACAGTTCAATCGTAATCATAAGGTAGGGCATAAGGTCACCGTAAATAATTGCGGAGGGTTTTTTACAAAAATGGCTGTGCATAGTCATGCTGTAAAAGCCGACGCCTGCCGAAAACTAGACGAGCAAGTTTTCTTTTAAGCACACAAATTGTGTCAGCCGTCACCATTTTGCTTGGAAACGAGTTCCACGATCGGACGACCCGCTGGTTGAATGAAAATTTTCGACGATCATTTATAACTGAAATATTTGACATATTTCTCTGTCGATTTTGCGTCGATTTTTATTAGCTGTCGAAAATAACACATAAATCTATTACACTCTCCCCATTTAACCATGACTGATGTTACGTTTGCTGTCGACAAAGTAGATCTTTCGGCCATCGTCCGTTTACAGATGTTCATCGAGAAACATGAACATATTTTTACGATTCTCGATTCACTAACAGACTCAAATAGATTTACGAACATGCCTAACGAGCCTACCACAAATTGAATCGATTATACACTTAGTTTCGTCAGAAGTCGCGGATAGATCGAAACGCAGGCTCAATTTAATTATCCGTAATATACCCCACACTGTTAATCCGATGCCATCAATTCAAAATTTTATACATTCGTGTGGCTTAAATATCAGAGTAGCTAACACTAAAAGACTTCACTCCAGAAGCAAAAACAAACCCGTCTTAGTAACATTCTACTCACAGGCGGAAGCTGAGATTGTCCTACAAAATCCCGAAGTAAACAGAAATCTGCGGAACCTAAACTCTTTTATAGGTCCAGATTTGACACCTATGCAAAGACGTAAACTACGGGAAAAAGACACCAGCTACAAATACGATAATCAGCACTCCGGTCCCTCAACTGAACCTTTAGCCACTACTTCTA
>CACRXP010001031.1:46513-78079 GCA_902702965.1 Spirometra erinaceieuropaei
GTACTCAACACGCTAACTCCGTCATGCAGACGGCGTGGGAACACGCAGTCTGACTAACCCTGCCCGTCAGACGCATTTATATCCTGTCTACGATTGAAAATATCATTATCCATGTAAGTGTATTGGCCTGGTGATGAGTTACTGAAAACGTATTTTGGCCAACTGGCTTTTCAATCGTAATGTAGGAATTATCGCAGCACTTCATAATAATTCTCGGCTTTCTATTTTCGATGATAAATTTATATATTTTCATCACTTATCCTTCCTCGTACGATGTCCCGCATGCCTGTATCACCTGATAGCGTCCGTTAGGAGATGCACATTCTTTAAAACGGGATTATTCATGCAGGTGCTCCGTCTGAGTTTAGGCTGCCGTGTACCCCTCCCAGCGTCATTCATCATCCGACGTCGCTGCCTCGCTCGGCCCTACAATATGGCCAGCTCAAAAAAACTGCCTAATTAGATCGACAACTAGCAGTATCAGAAACCAATATTTGATCAAACCGAAGATAATTTCATCGCTAGACCGTTGTCAAAGATTTTCAAGTTCTACGATTGGCGACATATACCCAACCCCAAAAACTACATAACTCCATACTTCAGCCCTATATAGTGAATGTCGTTCTTTTTAGTTCTTCTTCTGCTCCACCTTGAAACTTGGGCTTTTTAACTTTAGACAAACTCCTTACTTGAGCTTTGTTTACGTAACATTGATCGAGAACGAATAAAGGCAATGTGCAGCCGGAAGGAGTAAGTTTGGTTTAGATTTTTCCCTTGTTCATAGAAGACTGACAGCGCCCAAGAGGTGCTATCATAAACCTTTTGTATTGTATTTGATTTGCCTTCGCGTATGATGCCACTGCAGACTTGTCGCTAACACTTAAACTTGACACTTATTTGGCACCTCCATTCACTGTAAAATGAACTCAATGGTATTTTTGTTGGCTATTTGCAAGTAGTGACTTAATTTTTGAGTTGCCTGTGATTCTACGTACTGACTAACACACGTTTGATTTGATCAGCGATATAAGCCTTCAAAATGATTCTTGACTCTCTAATATATCGTCGTCCAGTGTTAATGGTCAAGTTGTTCAGTCACGAATTTTTAATGTACATTTGCCAGTTGTAAAAAATAGGAGGTTCGAACGCGAATATCTAAAGTTCTCTCAAATAAGTTAAACTTAACTATCTTGCCTGGGATTTCCTCTCGCACTCTCTATCCCAATGTTGTTTTTATTATGTTATATTCCGCGCGCAAATGATAACTTTGTTGTAGTAACATGAAAACACATTACATGAGTTCAACCGATGAATTCTTGGCAGTCAGTACATCTGGAAGTGAAGATATGGGGACGTCCGATGATAGAAAATTAATTGACCTGGATTACGATAACGATGACACAGAAACTTTGTTCGACTCGGATGAACTGAAAAATGCAGGACATCTGAATCATGAAATAAAAATGCTTTCAACAAAGCTGTTAGAAAAAGAGGTGGAAATCAAAAACCTGGTTGCTTCCTCTAAGGCCAAAGAGGAATATCTTAGGGTATGCCAGTTCTTGTTTGGTGCGAAACGTCTTTACTCTATGATAACTGCGAACTCAGTCGAAATCTGATTTCCTCGTTCCTTATCCTCGTCTGGTCGAAAAAACCCTATTAGGATGTCCGCTAGTGTTGCAATCATAAAATTCCTATTTTTTTCCCAGTTGACACCAGTCCTGTTAAACCCCCTCAGCTCCTACGGGGCTTTGGTGGGCTGCGAGGGGCTATCATGATAGCCCCTCGCAGCCCAGACACTGCAGAGTCTGGGGCGGGACTGTGGATGGGCATATAACTCGTTAGCCCCCTATATCGCACATTCAAAAAACGTAAAATGTTCTAGCTGGAAAGCTCAGTAACTTAGGGTCAAGTTGACTTGATCGGCCTATTTAAAAAAACGCAAGCCATAGTTCCTTGAGGTACATTAATTCCTCAGACAATATCAGCTCACTTTGCGATCCACAAGTTGCTCAGAGGCAAAGTCGTTAGTCATCGAAATTCAAAATAACATATGTGCTGTCAATTAGAAAAAAATTTAATAAAAACTCAAGTTTTCTCTCTTTTTCCAAAAGTCGATAGATGTTATTTTCAGCGACGCCGAAGTCGCGTTTTTTTCAGGACTAGGGTAAATGGGGTCTTAAATATTGTGAATACGACATGTAAACAGTGAGTAAGCGTGAAAAAGACACTTTATGATCGCATATTATGCTAGCCTCTATTTTGAAACGAAAAAGAACGCTGCATTAAGAAAATATCTTCTTCTGCATATTTTGTTTGGCTTAAAAATAAATGTGATCGTAAGGAACCTGACAAAATAATGTCCTTCACAGCAGAGAGCGCTTGTACAAATGATCTCGGGATTCTTATTCGCTTTCTAATCGATTCGCTAAAAATTTCCGACCGCGTCTGATTTGCATTTTGTGGGGGCGGGGGAGTGGATCAGCATTTATTCGTTGTCGCTTGAGCACAGGAGAAGCTTATCAAAGATTTCCACTTGATGGTTAGTCGTTCACTATTCCATAAGTGCTAATTTCTTGGCGACTAGGTTCTTTTCAACCGAGTTGTTTATTTTGTCAAATACGCTCACGTCTAGAGATCCGTATAAGTTCACTGATGATCATTCAAATTAGTTTTCCGGAGCAGGATGGAATTGCAACACCCAATATTCAGGTTTAGTAAGTCTTTTCTCTTTGACATTCAAATAAGGGGCATTAAATCCACAAAATTAATAGGTTGACGACAAATCACATCAAGCCTACCTCAGAAAACCAAATAGAGAGATACCTTATCAATTGAAATAAATAGTGAAAAAATAGGGTAAAGGGAAATGCCCGAGTCCATTACCAGAAACCGGTTTTTACTCAGAAAGGGGTTTGTTTTACACCACATATAGAGGTGAATTTTCTTCTAGAAGCTTAAAATGTCAGAATGTCCCATCAGCAAGTATTGGAGGTGAGGCGCTAAACATATTTGTCGTAAATCTTCTTCGGGTCTCCTGAAATCTCCCAGAATCACAATTTTGCTGTGGTAAAAATCCGGATTAGTATTAGTCGTGATTTCCATCGGTTGTTATGTTTTGTGTCAATAAAATAAGTTAAATTTGATTCATCGTACTCCCAACGGCGTGCACGTCAGATGCAGTGCTGTGGATAGCATCATGCTAGAGACATGACCAAGCGCACTTATATATAAACGCATGCTACTGACACGTTAATAACGAAATGACACTTGGAATAATTTCACAGCCAAAGCTGATTTTGTTTATTTCATAGTGCTAGTTTCTGCAGCTCTCTAACGACATGCTTAGATCACATATAATAGATTATGATGATTTTGTCTAAAGTGTCATGATGTCAAAATACCTTGTCCGGTGTACGTAATACTGTTGTTATTTTTTTTTAGAGATAATCGCTATTTGATGAAGGGCGACATTTTGTGCATGTCTGTAGTGCCATAATTTGTTGCGTCAGTTTGTCTTATTTTACAGGAGCAGCTGGAGGCAAACATGCAATTTACTTCTTTGAAACTTTCAAAGGAGAGAAGCCTGACTGAGAGTCAAAGGGCCCTTCTGGCCGAGGCTGTTCAGCTTCAGAGAATCCTTGCCGAATATCGTCTAGGAATCACCTTTGAAAAAAATGAAGTTCAGATACATTCACTGGATGACGTATTTTTGATTGGGAGGTCGGACTATGAACTTCTACAGACAATTGCCTGGGAGCGTTTAACACTACTAGATCTGCTAAAGTTCCGAGTTTTCCAGCTGGTAAGAGATTACATAGTTGTTTTTCAAGATTCATCCCCATAATAACGTTGTATCACGTATTTCATCGTTAAAAATAAACATCCGTTTAGGCATAATGCAAACATCTGTTTTTGAAGAAGGAACGTCGAAGTCTAGGTATTTAAATGAGTTTGACTAAAAGCAGTCCGGGCCAGTTACAGGAAATCCAATCTTATGCGAAATAACTCCCGTGGCAACTGACATCGCGTCAGTCTAATTCAGTGAACAACTGGGTTAAAATCCGAATTTAAGTCTGTGCGGAAAGGGATACCAGTTGAACCGTGAACACTGTTTTTACCTCAACACCCTCATCGTCCTATTCACATACCAAGAAGAGACCTAAAGTACCATTGGGAGGGGCTTATTCTGTGCATAAGGAGACACGATTGCTGAGACAAGAGCTTTATTTGTCCGACGTTTCGGATTCCTGCTGGAACCCATCATCAGATATAAAAGTAGATACGGGTAGGTCGTGCACAAGGGACTGCAGTATTTATAGGATGCAGTCGTCATGCCACCGTGGCTCCCTCCTTCACCAGGGATCTTTGCGCTTGGTGTGATGACTGTTTGTCGGCCAGCATTTGCGTCGTTAATTGTTGCAATTTCATCACGTGTGTTGGGTGTTATTGTGATGATTGCTCGACCATCTGACCCACCGACCATGGCGTTGGGAACAGTGTTCACTTGTGCGTTCCCCGCGTAGCTAATTATTCCGCCTAGGCGAAGTCTCAGCACTGGGTATGGCAGGGGAAGATCGTCGCACTTGTTGATGGACTATGGGCCAGTGAACAATGACTCAACCAGCTCCCGGCTCAGGCGGTTGTCACCCCTAGCGAAAGTTTTGGCCTCGTCAAATTTGAATTTGTGGCCGAATCTCGTCGAATGAGCCTTACTCTGTACAAATACTTGAAGGAAAGTCGTAGCAAACCATGGTCGTCGACTGATATACAACCAAAACCGGGTAACTATGATGCTCCCATGAAAGCCCTTGCTAGTATCAGGTGTTAAAATCATATAACTCGATTGCCTAACACATATGCTTGGTTGATCATCCTAACGCGGTATCCACCGCAAGCGGTGTTCACACGAATATCGACGTGGCTTGGTTTGGTTGAGGTGGGACCAGAGCCAATTTCGTAAATGACGACAAAATACACAGAAATAACTACTGCAGACTGTCCTGTTTTTCGCCAGTATTGCCCCTCAATATCTGATGCTCCCTATGGGATCCCGTGACCTAGAAATTATACAGCATGTGTCGTCGAGTCTACAAGATATAACTCAATCAGCTAAGGTATATGTAAATCGTTCATGCTTCTCTTAGACTTTCTAACGGAAGAAATCAATTTTAAAACATGACTTTACAGGCTTCGACTATGCAAGAGGACGCCACGATCTGGCGAGCAAAAGATGAGGCATCAACGCAAACAGTCGAGGAACTCCAAGCGCAGCCGTCTTTGAGTGGAGTTGCCCAAGTAAGCAAAAGTCAGTTTTAATATCTTATCTGCATTTCATACGTCTAACAGAAACCACTGAATACTTACAAAAGTTCTTGCAGACTTTTATGAAAAGCGTTGTAATAGTGATTTCAGGCGATGCATGCCTTTTTCTTCATTTTTACATTGCATGACTTGTTGGAGTGCAATTGCTGGAGTGATCATTGTATGCATCGACACGCATGAAGGAAAATTTAAAATTCCCCAATTTGGCTTCAAGACACGGCTACAAGTTTGCTAATCTTATTAGCACGGAACGTAATCTGAAGTTGCGTCACGTAAAATGACGTTATAGGCTGTTTCAACGGCGTTGGGAATAACTTAGGCCGATATTTGATGCCCGTATGAATTCAACCAGAGAGTCCAAACTTTAATTTTGTCTGTCCATTTAAAAATCACGTCCTTTAAATTGCTTAACTTGAGACAGGAGAAGCAGTACATGGAAAAATATGACTGCGACAGTTTTAAACATTTTCATGTCCGCCACGCATATATATTGATGCTGGTTGCAAACGTACCCAGCGCATCTGACCATCTTTTGAGCAGCCAAATGCCAAAAGCAGCTTGCAACTTTGGAAAACTCGCAAAAGAAAGGCAAATCAGGTTTTTTGTGAAAACATTCATGTGCGTGTCCCGAATAAGGCTTAATTTCCTGTAAAATTAATGTGTTGTGCAATGTGGCCGAGCCTACCTAGGCGTTTGAAGCCGCTGAAAGATTACACATAGGTTAAGTATGGTTTTCAAGTACGACCATACGGGCGTGTGGTAGATGCGCTAGACCAACACGGGGGCCATATCGGATTCTGGCAGGCGTTATCGACTTGCGCACCATAACAAATGCCAACATTTCGGGGCGCGGTGGCAGACCCGGTTGCCGACAGACGTCGCGCACACTGGGACCTCTGTCGCCCATCCCCATTGTTGCTGCTAATCAAAAACCTGGTCATCTGTTGTGTGGGCCAGGGGGTGTGGGATGGAGCACCGAGGTGCGGGCTCGACCGTGCCATTCACCTGCGCCCTCCTCCGCCTCCGGTCTTCTTGACTCTGTCCTGACACCGGGCCCAGGTGGGGAAGGAGGAGAAAGCGGTAGATGCTGTGCAAGTCTACCAGTACTATAAACTAAATTTCTGTACAAGTCACCGTCACTGCTCTCACCGTGCTGTGGAGCACACGGTGGACATCGTCGGATGCGATGGTGAGGAGCAAGTAGATGCCCGCAAGTCTACTATCAGTACAAACTAATTCACGCGCCAGTCAGCGTGCCTGCTGCCCCTTGCTGCGTAGCACATGGTGGACATCGTCGGAATCGACGGTCGAACTGTTTTTTTGGGGTGTGCATGGCGAGGGGGGAGAGGCAGAGGAGTTACCTAAGCAAGCGAGTTAAGATTGCGATGAGAACTTGTCGGCCGGGATTAAAACTACAGCGCGCGGGACAGCAGTCAGTCATGCCGGGGAAGGGGGGGTTGTTGGGAGGAAGTGGGAGGACGGATATGGGAATGGGGTTACGTCCATTATCGATCCATACCCTGGCAGTGTGAGGCTGATCACATGGTTCAGCCGCTTAGAGAGTTCTGCTTTCCTCCTCCGTTTTGCAGCGGCCTCTGCGAAGCGCAAGAGACGCCCGGTCGTCGCCCGAAACAGGACCCTAAATGCAACTATTGGGTCCACCGTATGGCCCGTGTCCATTAAGTGCTTTGTAATTGAGCTCCTGGCTACCTTGTGTTCCGTCTTTAGCAGCCACTTCGACATGTGTTCAGCTAACCGAGCTGCCAACTGCCTTTGCGTGCGCCCGGAAAACAGTGTTTCAATATACTGGCTTGGTCTATACAACCATTAGACACAAAACCCAGCTTTTACAGCATTGAAAGGTATTTTGGGCCATGCTACAGTTTCTTTTAATTAGCACAAGGAGATTTTTGATGAGATCCAAGTCAGGACTATTGGCGGAAGTAAATATGCTTCGTAAGCCACAGGCGGAAAAGTTGGTTGTATTCCAATAAACTAGACTATGGTCGTAATCTAAATTAGTATCATACTCTCTTCTAGCCGTGAACAGGAGCAAAATCCTGCAAAGTTTCAGTGTCCAATCGACATCAGTGGATGCCGTTGTAACCGAAAGCACTCTTTACGGTTTCAATGAACACCTTGCTAATAATGTTCTTAACTGTTGACCGCCAGGTCAGTCGCTCTCGGAATTTGATGGCCACCCAAGCCATCAAGCGTCAATATTTCTTCAAAGTTGCTGCCGACGCAGTGTTATCGTGGAAGTTCTTCTCACATACATGACCGCCTGGGCCGATTACAGAGTCCTGTCTTAAAATAAGGCCTCGTCACAAAAGCAAATGATTTCCCGCAATAAAATTTTGTAATCGGTAGGCTTGTCAGTAAACAAAACTTACTCCGCTCCGTGGGATTTCGCATACCTGAATCACACCGACTTTCATGGACATGAAATTCCA
This sequence comes from Spirometra erinaceieuropaei, assembly GCA_902702965.1. Taxonomy (NCBI): domain Eukaryota; kingdom Metazoa; phylum Platyhelminthes; class Cestoda; order Diphyllobothriidea; family Diphyllobothriidae; genus Spirometra; species Spirometra erinaceieuropaei. Next base: position 54,289 of record CACRXP010001031.1, read on the forward strand.
CTTTCTGTTTCCAGAAAGAACTTACTCAGAAGTTTTCTTGCCTATATTTATGTCTCTTTATAGCACAAGGTGAAAAAACCAAGAGACTTTGACCAACTCAACATAATTAAGTAGGTCAACAGCATTGTGTCCATCAGGTGCGGCTACATAACCACATCTTGCGTCATGTTTAACCAGGATTTTCGATAGTTCATGAAAGAGTTTTCTTTAAATTTTGTTTTTCTTCGTGTAGCATGACTTCTCAAACAACGTGAAAGCTGTTCCAGCTCAGGATTCGCCCAGAGCTGCGACGCAAACCCTGAAAAATGAGGAGAATTTTGCAATTTCCGGAGAACGCCAGCTTTTTCTACTGAAAGCAGACAACGAATACTTAAGCAAACAGGTACTTACTAGGATCCCTTTTTTGCACAATCTAATTTACTACTCATCCAGCAGATGTCAACTCTGTCACCGCGAGTGACGATGCCCACCGCTTGCCCATCAACGAGGGGGAGTGGAACGCAGCACCGGTGAATTGTGCATGAATTAGTCCACAGTAATGGCAGACTTGCGCAGCACCGGCCTCACTCTCTCCTCCCCCACTCACCTAAGCCGGGTGTCAAGACTGAGCCGGAAAAATCGGAGGCAGGATCGAGCGCAGTGGTTAGCAAGGCTGAACAGCCCGTCTGCATGAGCCGGCCACACGTGGTCCACGTACGGTCGACCAGGTTTTCACACAGAAACACGAAAGCGCGACCCGGATCCCAAATTAGTCCGGATGCCATGGAGGCCACGTTAGAAGAGGTTATTGGGGTCTGGCGCTACGTCCTGACAGGAGGGTCGAGTTATCCCATCAGTTGTCCGCCTTCCAAACCAGGACTGTTCTCACACCGATAATGCCATTCTGTCTACATTACGCGCTGCTGTGTGACCGCTGAAAGGACTCGAAAGAGAGAGCCCCAAGCACAACGGGACGAGTGAGTTCCGTAATGCGATCAGTGCGCTCCAAACCGACAGGACAAATAACCCGTGTTTCAGTGGTTAGAGCGCTGGACCTCTAACCCACATGCCGTGAGTTCGAACCTGGGAGATTGAATAAATCAGGGTTGGGTATGACTAGCTGATAACGGCTAAGAAGCCAGAAATGACCATTCCAGTTTTCTTGCCTTTGTCGGTGATGCCATTCTGTTTTCGCATCGTTATAATTTAAAGCGCGTTTGACTGTTTGTAGTGAGAAAATGCCCTTAATTGTCGGGAGAACGGAATGTTCGGAGTCGACTACAGTTCCTATTCATTCTCACAGGCACTATTCACCTATCCGATCATGCCTGTCATCTGGTGCTGGGATTAGGCGCGGCCCTTCTACGCTTGCCTCACACTACCTGGCCAGACACCAGGTTGAACCAAATAACATGTTTCCGACTGACATGGAAGGCCCGGGTACTGAGCAAGTGGTGAGTGATGTGGGCAGTCTTGTGTGCAGCGTATGGGTTGGACGGACGAGTTACGTTGGTGGGGGGCTTGCAATGCGTTGTCTTATCACTGGTGTTCATAGAGGCGCATATGGCCAAGTAGGATGTGCGTGGGCAGTGTGAGCGGTTGAGGCAAGCGCTGCGTCCACACTGGTTCGCCTGCCTCAGTGCGATAGGCTAGCAAGTGACCGACCAAGCCGATGCGTTATGCGAGGGCACGGTCGCAATGGGGATGGATTAAGATCTAGTTCACATTGCACTTGCATGGGACACTCGTGATGGCGGTGCTGGGGTTTGTGATGAGTGACAGGACGTTGAGAGCGTTCTCACCAGCGGTGGGGTTGTGTTGGCGGGCAGCGTAACATCAGTATTTGCTCGCCAGTAATGGTGGTCGTTGTTATCGTGGGGATAATAATAATTGGGGGTGAGGGTGGAGACGATTTTGGAAACGGAAGGAGGGAGTGCTATTTTAATGGTACATTGAGTTAAAAGATGTCCTACCGATTTATGCGTCAAATGTCCGTTGATATCGTGAACTTGATGAAAGGGGTCGGTTGTTAGCGTTGTTAGTCCGAGAGATTGGCGACTTAAGAGGCGCTCTCTTCCTTTTGGCAACAACGAACTGCCTAGCTTCGTACATTGCTGTTCCTGTTTTCACTGCCCTTTTCCAAACCAGTCGATCCTGGATGAAGTCTACTCAGACCTGCTAGTTGATTTGTAGATTTGTGAAGGAGATTTTCAGAGTGTACCCGTAATGTTGTTTCTGCCCTCTATGCCGATGAGCCACTGTTACGACGTCGCCATGGAAAAGTCGCACAGGTAGGTGCCAGTCATCCGTCCCCAAGAAGTAACTGTAACATCGTGGCTGGATTTGCCTCGCTATGGCGCGGAGGCTGGAGATTCTGGTCCGTCCCAGGACCTCCGTGTCTGTGGCTTTATCTTGTGTTTTTAGTCTGAGTATTTACCGGAGACAGTTGGGCGGGAATTGGTTGAACTTTTTGAGTTGACTGGCTTTGACTGTCGACGTCTCCGCACCATGTCCTAGAACCTTCGCCCTGCGCATCTTGAGTTTAATGGTGAGTAGAAGTCCGCGGCGGTTCCAGACTTGCGGCTGTAGTCAGCTAAAGACCTATCAGGCTTTGAAAATCCGGTAAGCCACTTTGCCTTCTATCTGGACACTCCTTAAAATAATACGTTTGAGGTATGCGAACCTGCACACTTGCCAACTGGGTTCCTCTCCGTGTTTAGCGTCGATTAGTGTATGAATACCGTCTTCTCCTTGTTCATTGTCAGTCCCAAGTTCGAGCAACCGGGAGCGAAATGGCCCCTCACTCCGCCGCATGTGCCCTTCCGCTCCGACATCTGACTTCCAGTCATTCGCGAATAATAGGTCATGGATGCCAGTCTTAGATACTCTAAAGGACGCCTTAAGGTGACGAATGCTGGACAGTTTGCCATCATCTCGGTAGTTAATGCCGATCCCCGCTGATCCTTACGGTAGGTGTCCGTCATTATGGCAGAGGACATGAGACCAAATAGGGTGTGTGCGAGAGAGGGAGAGAGAGTACGCAACCCTGCATCATCACGAAGGCCTCAAATATTCCATTGTTTTCCGGGGCACGATTTACCGCCCCATCGTGAAGTTGACGCAGCACTTGTGTGAAATCCTCCAGACATCAAAATGGCAATATTCTTTTTCAGAGTCCATTGCGGTTGACTAAGGTGAACAACTTCTGAAGTACTGCACGTCTCGCCAGCGCTGTGTTGACAGCAGATAAAGGTCTGCGACTGTCTCTGATAACGAATTTGAGTGAGAATCCAAAACATCAGGCCAATAAATTCCTTGTTCCAGTGCTCGCATCTTCGAAGCTGTTCACAGAACAGCTTCGTTAAATCGACAAAGGTAGGGTAGAGGCTTATCCGTATCTCTTGGCGCTCCTCCTGTTGTTGGCGAGCTGCGGAGATCACGATGATGCCTTAGCGGCTCCTGTAAAACCATATTGACTATCTGGAAGAAGTTCCTGCTCCTGTTGCGGGTTTAAACGGTTGATAAGGGGGTGAGCAAAGATTTTCCCTTCAATGTTGGATAGCAAGATACCTCTGTGATCGCTGAAGAAAGGTCGGTTTCCCTAGCGCCTGCATGTGTGGACGATGGTAGCGTCTTTTAAGTCTTGGAGGACTTTTCCTTGGCACTACACCTCCTAAAAAGTAACGTCAGCCTTTCCCCCAGCCGAGGATTGTCGCGATTGTAAGCTTCAGCAGAGGTTGTGTCAGCCCCTGGGCACCTGGTCTTTTGCAACGGGATTGAGCGGTGAAGGCGGCGTCGGATTTCACTTGCGGGAGCTGGCCAACAGCGTCATCGGAGATTGTAGATAGCCGGTTGAGAACGCTCCCGAGGTACTAAATCCAGCGCTTCAGAAGTTCCGATTTCTTTGTAATAATTGTTGACCTGTAGGGGTTCAGCTGTGACGTTGTTCCTCTGGCCGCGTAGCCGTAGACAGTCTCGATTGAAGCATAAAAAAGTTATTTAAGCCATTGCGTTCAACGAAGCCCTTTATCTCTGCAGTCTTAAGATCCATCGAAGTACTTTTCTTCTTACATCATCGATGTTGCACCTGGCATCGAGATCGAAAGAAAGCTGCTTTGTTTACATCGGATCAGCAGTCGGCGTGGGCTGTATGCCGACAGTTCAACCGTCGTTTCCGGCGATGTCCATCGTGTGCCCCTCAGCAAAGTGGAACAGGGACAGTAACTTGTGCGTGAATTACAGTGGTAGTAGACTTGCGCAGCATCTACCGCACTCCCCACCTGGACCCGGTGTCAAGACAGAGTCAAGAAGACTGGAGATAGGAGAGGACGCAGGTGGATGGTACGGTAGAGCCCGTGCCTTGCCGTCCTACTCCACACCCCTGCTCCACACAACAAATGACCAGCTTTTGACCAAAAACCACAACAACACCCCAACAGTGGTCAGAAGGACGAGGATGATGACTGGGCAGCCATGCCATAACCTGTATACCCAGCGGGAGCGCAAGCGCATCTACTGACAGTGCACCAGGTGTCAGGGAACTGCCATCGCATACCAGGCTGTGAGGGCCATGGTTTGCTGATACTGGCATAACACACGCTTCCAGACCTTTTGATGGGCGACATTCAGCCTCTTCTCGAATAGCTGATTTCAGAATTCGTCGTCTTTGTTGTTGACCCAATCCCGATATTGGCGCGTGCACGACCAATGACTTCTGTGGGGATGGAGTGGAGGGCGTTTTGCAGACAACGCCACCGAGTCTTCACAGTGGCGTTGTCGTCTGGAGCCGGAAGTTCTTCCAGATGCTGGGCTAGCTGATTGCAGCCTCTAACGGACTTTCTCTTCCTCTCCACCCGGCCCAATGTCATGACTGAGTCAAGAAGACCACTGGGGGCATGGGTGCAGATGGCTGGCATGGTGGAAACCCGCACCTAGGCGTGTCACCACATCCCCTTGGTCTACCACATACAACTCACCAGAATTTGACAGATCCAAAAAGGGGGCGGTTCGGAACCCAACTGAGTGTGCGCGCCATAGATGCCACATTAAGAGGGAGCCATTGCAGCCTGACTCTCAGTCCACCCAGTTCGCCACTCCACACAAACGCACACTGGACTGACTGCGAGCTCCGAGTTACCCCGCCAGTTGGTGGTTTTTTAAGGCACGACTATCGGCGCACCGTGATATCTTCAAGCGTCCCTTGTCTTTGTCGGTAATATCATTCAGCTTCAAACGTGTCATATTTTTTACAGTGAGTAATATGCTCTGAGACTGCCGACCTCCCTCTCTTCCCTCTCCAAGACACCTGTCAACTGTCCCAGCCGGTCAGTCATCTAATGCGGGGGTCTGACGAAGCTAGACGGCCCATCTGCGCATGACACATACGACCTGACCCCCTGCAAAACACGCCGAGATTTCACACAGAGGATTTAGACGACTCAGACTCCACATGTGTGAGAGAGTGCAATTAGAAAGGAGCTGTCGTAGTCTGGCTCTCAGTCCATCAGACGGCCACTCAACGCACACTCATACACTGGGTTGACTGTGTGGTCTGATTTGAATAGTCATTTAGAAACCTATTAAACCACGGCTTTTAGCTCACCGTATGATAAAATACACCCACGCCCACGCCCACATACCAGACCTTCGTCTGGTTTAGCCTGCTGGTCAATGCGCTATGCGGAGCCTGGCATCGGCGAAAGGCACCTGGACCACTGCAGGGTGGACAGCCTCTACCAACTGCCGAGCCAGATTCACCACTCAACAAGATGTTGTGGAACTGGTAATCCATCGGTCTCAAAGTAATCTGGCCCCCATACTGGGTGTCCTCATTGGAGGATCCGGGCTAACTTTCGTCTTGTATGATCGAGCAAGTGAAATGTCTAGAGTAGAAGCCAAGAGCGGTGTTTCGTCGTCTAAGTTGGTCGGTGCGTTACTGGGACCTCTGGAAAGTTATGCCGGTCTCAAATCCCCTATCAGCAAACTTGACGCTGATGAGAGGCTGTGGACCCTTTGCATCATGCCGCCAACTGCAACTCCAGATTGTGGGGAGACCTAGCATCCCCGACCAACTTTGCTGAAGATCAGGACTGTTAGTGAATTTTTCTGTTAATTTGCTAACAGCAATTTTGGAACTGCAACTGAGTCCGAACAGAGTATTTACTCAACACACCCAGAACTCCATCTGAAGTTTGCCAACTTCTTTTGGATGTTTTCTCTGGAACCAAGCTGGCTAAATATGTTGGTTCTCCCGAAACTTGTCACTGTTTTCGGGACCAGCTAGATATGTGTGGTCTTTTCACAAAATACTGTGTTATCTCTAACACTTAGAGCTGTGGTCCCCTAACCATGTAGCTAAGGTATTTAACCAGATGTGTGATAGTCATAGTTGCTAGATAAGTATGACCGTGTAACATCGCTACCATTGGAGTGTTCGGCAAGTTTCAGCTTATCGGAGTCCGTAGGGGGTTCTTGGCCCAGAGACCCATTTGATGGCCTTCTTGCCTTCTGAATGGTCTTGCACTATCACCGCCATCAGAGTACGAGGGCAATATCTGTAATTTTGCGCGATCGCTGCAACCCGAAATCCTCTTGCAGACTCCCCCGTGTTCCGAGATGGTGGAGGGACACGCTTTCTGACCCTACGAATACCAATAGGTGAAGCCCATGATACTGCATGTACGTTTAGATTTTGATTAGGAGTAGCTAGACGTAATGGTGATGCATGACTGTAGGCTTAAATATCCTTCTATTATCAGGTCGAAATTCTGGCTGAGAAGCTATTGCTGCTGGAAAAACAGAATACGGAGCTGTCAGAAAGTGTTCGTCAATTGGATAAAGACAGTACAACAGCTCGAGCATGCGCCTTGGCGGCTGAGAAACTGAACGAAGATCTACAAGAGCGACTAAGGGCGTGCCAGAGGAGCCAGGCCTTCGACACCACCGACATATTAAACCAAATCCGAGTAAGCAATACACTTTGGAGTATCCTTCTGATTCTTGCTGTTTCTATACACCATTTCAATGGCAAAATATTCCAGTTACTAAAAAAAGCACATAGTATTTATTTTTCATCTGTCAAACGCACCAAATCACGTCGTCCGGAAGCGCAGATTGAGGTTTCTCAGGGGTTCGTCTGGCTTGGCATTGAGAGTGCACTTTCCTTCAAGGGACTCACAGTTTTTTCTACCCATGTGTTTGAATGAGTATAATACTTCTTAATTAGGGCAGTTTATGGGAAATAAGACATATTAGTCCCACAGTTTGGATATGCGCATGCTGACACCCGGGGTGGAATCGGAGGTCGACAGTCCGTTCCCGTTTGGTGACATACGTTTTCTGGCAACACGAGTTTCTCAATTCCCGTAGTCAGTTATAGCTTAAAATAGTATTGCTATTCGAAATCTTGAAGAGTGAACCGAGTTTAGTTCAGTAAGAAGTACGACTTGGAGATTTATGATTGTTATTGTTATTAGAAGATCTGTTTTTCAAATGTAAAAACACAGAATACAGATGGAATAGATATTGTGTCAGAGTCCTTGTTAGCAGAGATGATGGAGTAAATAGCGTCAGAGTTTGTCTGGTCTCTCTATGTGATGCTTTTTCAATCATAGATTGCTGTTCGCCATGCGCAGACGTCAGGACTCTAGACGAGAGTTCCAAAACAGGACATATTGACAGAATTCCGTCCTGAAACCAGGTCGGATCGATGAATACCAACTTTGTGGAACATAGCTCAGTTCTTATGCTGGTTAGAATTTCCTTGTCAAAATATATATGGTTTCGTTCGACTCCCCGTTCGCCATGAAGTCTTGCTTTAGGCAGAATGGCATTGCCGACAAAGACAAGGAAGACAGGAATGGCCATTTCTGGCTTATTAGCCGTCGTCAGCCAGTCATACCCAACCCCGAAGTGTGAAACACCCGTGGCTCGAACTCGCGACCTGTTAGTTAGAAGTCCACGCCTCTAACCACTGGGCCACGAAACCGCTGTCCTGTCTTTCTTTATTTCACAAAAGCAGCCACTAGCAACCATGAAACTGAAATATAGACCCAATGGGCGTCTATCTCATTATTCAATAATTGAGGACGTTTATCTGCTGACGAAAGTCGGTAGAGCTGACAACAGGAACTGCAAGGATTCAGTGCGGTGCCTTGCGCGTGAACTTGGTTATAGTGAAGCAGCCTTACGATGCGCCTATTACACTCTCTCCTCCCTCATCCGTCACTTTTCCATTTGACAACGAGATCAAAGGGACCGGGAATGGACTCAGAAGCAGTGCTTGGCAAAGCTAACCAGCCCGTCTACTTGTGACACGAACCGATCCCTGCTCAATTTATCCTATTCCACAGCTAGCGAGGGTTGTCCGATCTGAGGTAGGTGAGAGTGTCGTAACGATCACATTAGAACAGGCATTGCAGCTTGAGTCTCAGTCCTAAGACAGGTTCGAGTTAGCCCGTCGATTGGCAACCGTTCAAACTGCGTCCTTAGCGCGTTGTGATGGGTTCGGTCGCCTTAACTGCGACAATAGCAGTCCTGACCTAGCACCGATGCCCATTTAAAATAACCAACACCGAGGCCATATACTTGGTCTCTGGCATGACTTACCACGACCAGCACAAGCAGGTGTCTCATCATATGCCGCTGTCCAGTATCGTCCTTACAGTCCTACCAACTGTAACTTGGCCTAATCAGTCAGTATATTTGGAGTAAACGACAGAAGCCCTGAAAACTTTATTTAGAGGTTACAGATGTAAGAGAAAATAGTTAAATTACAAAATTTTGCTTGCAGTTTTAATATGGAGAATTCATAAATCTAATAATGTAACATAAAGGAGAAAGGGTTGTGGTATTCGCGAACTAATTGCGTAAAACTTTGTTCCCCTCATTTGGACTGTGAAAATTTCCAAACGAGCCAAGTTTAACGCGCAAAAAAGGATCTGTTGAAATGCGGTTAGTAGTATATTTATAGTCATTTTATTAATCCGTTTGATCAGGCTTCGGCAGTTCGGGTTGCCTTTCAGCAGGTGAGTATCCAGTTGTTTCTTGAACACGTTCATGGTAGGGGAATTAACAACATACTCCGGCTTAATGACTGCGGTCACCTAGGTGCTGACTGGGTGTGTGCAGTCTCGTACTTTATGAAGCACTTTCTGTCTATGTAATTCAATCACTTGATAGAAAAATTGCTCGAGGCAAATTTGTTTTTCTGTCACCGAGGTTTCATTAGAGTTCATACATTCCCACGCATTTTATTGATTTAAAAAATTGCTATTTCGTCAGAAAATTAGCGAGGGCGACCGGGAGAAAGAGCAGCGTTCCGACCTTCAACAACGGCTCGCTGCAGTGTGCGCTGAGCGGGACAAACTTTTCGGCCAATTAGAGTCCTCCAATCGTAGACTGGATCTGCTTACGGAGGAGTTGAGGCAGTTGCGCCTACAGCAGCAGCCGCCGCCCCAATCGGCAGCCTCCCTGTTTCCCCTCTCCGCCTCCTCGGACGCGATAATGAAGTCGAGACTCGTGAGTATGGAGGTCCAACTGAACGCCGCATGTGCAGCGAAAAATGATGCTCAGCTTCAGGTGGAGCATCTGTCAACTAAATTGGAGGCGGCTTCCAAAGCGTACTATGAGGTGAGTTTGTATGACTGTTTTGCGACCTTCGGAGCAGGCCTCCATGGCGATAGCCAGTCTCGCTTGAAGGAGAACGAAATGCCAGAGAGGGGGGGAGGGATGTTTAATAGAAATCTTCGATTGAGCACAAACTGGGGTTTGCTGATAGAAGCGAACAGGCGAGATCCAGGAAGCAGTTCAGACGACGAATATGTGATCACTGGAACAAGAAATTTATTTGCCTGACGTTTCGGATCCTCACTCGAATCCACCACCAGAGACATTCGCAGATAAAGGTGATGGTGGCACTAGGAGTGCAGTATTTATAGCAAGTGGCTGCCGTGGGACCGTATGCGCACTGCAAGTAACAGTTCTCGCAATCACCACTGGGGTCGTAATTGCTGCGGTGGTGGCTTGTCGGTCCGAGTCCGAGTCGTTAATGGCCGCGATTTCGTCATCCGTCTTGGATGCTGGTGTGACGATTGCTCGGCAAACTGGCTTACTGTCACCGTGATGATTGCTCGCCCGCGCCCTCCCCACGTGACTGATTCTCCTGCCCAGGGAAAATAGCAGTACGGAATAGGGTACCGGGAGGCCATTTTGCTTGTTGACGGATTGCGGGCCTGAGAACCATGACTCGAGCAGCTCGCGGCTCACGCGGTTGTCACCCCTTGTGAGGATTTCGGCCTCTTGAAATGTTAAAATATGGCCGGGTGTGTGTGCCGCCACCTGAGAGTTAGCGTCTCCCCGCCTCACTGCTGCTGCGTGCTCGGCAAGTCGCGTACGGAGTAATCTCCCAGTTTCTCCGAATTAGTTGCTTTGTCCGCAACTACAACAGATCCGGTAAACGAGTCCAGACGTTTCCTGTCGTGGCAGTGGGTCTTTTGGCCGCATGACTTGGCGCCTAATGGTTGCTTCCGGCCTGCGTGTAACTCCAACTCCAAGTGGAGTTAGAAGACGACTAACGGCTTCCGAGACGTTCTGCACGTATGGAAGAGCCCGCCAACGTTTGGGGGTGGTTGGATTTGGTCCCTGGTGTCGTTTTCGTATGCAGTGGTTGACAAAGTTGCGCGGGTAATCATTGGCTCTCATTACCCGCCTGATTTTGCACTCCCTCCTTCCAAAAATTCTTCTCATGTGTTTCCTTTAAGATCGATTCGGAGAGGAAAGTCCAACTGGCTCAACTAGAGGCAAGGCTGCAGGTGGCTGAACGTCGACTCGCCGCCTACAATCAACTGGAGGAGGAACTCGACAGGGCGATAGAGGCATCAGCTGAGCTCATCCTCGATGATATGCCAGTCGACACGGAGGCCGACGATAAATTCACCAGCAGGACCCTACTAAAAATCGCCAATCTGGGCGTACTCCCCGTAGCAGCCAATGGACAGGTACCATCCACAGGTCCCCTCCTTCCCACACTCGCCACACGACGTCTCGAACACTGTCTGCAATTGTCCAGAAAGCTGGCCGAGTCGGAACGAGGTCGCTGTGAACTTCAGGCCCAAAAAGAGGAGTCTGAAAAACTGTTAAAGGTAAATGGCCGACGAATTTACGTAGTCCTGACTTTTTCGAGTAGATGGGTCTTTTGTCACGCTGAAGTGTTCCGAAAGGGAAGACGATGAAACAAGCACGGATGTCGGTTGGGCAGGGGAATAACCATCGTCTGGATCATAATCCTATAGTGTCTATTTGTTTGATTTAAGTAGTCACACAGTCACCAACCGGGAGTGCCTGCGTGACCACCTCCACGCGATAAAATGGGTGACTAGTAGAAGACCGACTGACAACCAAGACATTGGAAACGATAAGGCGTAAACGCAGACCGGGGGTCTCACCATCTTTGGCATGAGGCTGCTAACTAGAATAATGTTAGAAAACAAAAGAAGGGCGGATGTCAACGACATTGGGGACGGAAAGGGTGAAAACACAGCGGCAACTTTCACAAAACCAACTGAGGACTAGGAAGTTCGTTGGCATTAACACTCTGACTTTGTTATTTACTAGCAGCAAATGGAATGAATACTGCGATGTCCGACTTAGTAGGTGCGCTGGCCAAAACTAGAAACGCATGGGCTCTCAACGGCGGTCAAGGCGCTATTCACTGGATTAGGAAGGAATCTAGGAAACGGAGCTAACGCGGGGAATGGCAGCGTTCCCCAAGGACAACTTACGTCCCCCTCTCCGACGCTGTCGGTAACAGGGCTCACGATCTACAGCTTGAAGCCGCTAATTAGATTAGCAGCTGGCAACACCAAGAACAAAAGACATTTTCCAGCAACCGTATTGGTGAATGGTATAAAGCCGACTGTAGACTATGAAGTTCATCGGAAACGTTGTATACGACGCGCGAAAACATAGCAGAGATCAGCTCGGACAACTGGGCGTCAATCAGAGGGGAGGAAGGGATGCGGTAATAGAAGCGAAGAGGCAAGTTCCAGGAAGTGGTCGCGAAGAAGGAGATATGATCGCTGGAACAAGAGCTTTATTAACCTGACCTTTCGGCAATTTACCACTCCTATCTGACTCTGTCTCTGATGATGGGTTCGAGTGAGAATCCGAAACGTCAGGCTGATAATGCTCTTGTCCCAGCGATCGTGTCTCCTTGTTCGCGAAGAAGGTGGTGTTGACGGCAATTGGCCTCGGATTATTGACAAAATATATCAAACTACCTAAATCAAATAACTAGACAATTTATAGGAATATAGTTGCTTTGGATATCTGAGAGTACAGTTCTCACCCTGATTTTTGAATGTAATGACAAATATGACTGGTCTGTCGAAGTCGAGGAGGGTCACCACCGTCTTGGGCGTTTTCGTGACCTGTGCTTTAACTGGATGGTAACAAAACTGGCTAAACTTCGACCTCACGGACTCTCAACACGCGCATTCCGTTCCGATGTCGATACGTAGTTAAGATGAGTCGTGATTGACGCCAGTGCAGCTGCCGACCTGGCGTAAAGCCATCACCTAATCGGGCCACAAATGTGCTTGTAACTTAACTGACGCGGAGACTCGGAGTTCACAACGGTGCCTTGCCAGAAGTCACATTAGGAGGGGGGCGTTGCAATCCCGCTATCGATCCAGAGCATCCAGCTGATAAATTACAAAGCCTCTACCTTCTAGATGTCTGATTAGGCATCATTTGAATTATAGTGATGAATAGTCTTACAGGATCGGTCTCTTCCTTGCTAATCTCATCATTTTCGTTAACAACAGCACTAAATCGAACCGACCGGGGACGGGATCAGAGGTAATACGAGACCAAATATCTAACTCCCCGTCTCCCGTTTGTGCACACCTGCCGGTATCCAAAAAACCGTTCTTCGTCAGTACCATCCTCTGCTAAGCCCGTCTGACCTGGCATCTTCAGACGGAAAAGCGCTTGCGATTGTGTTTTTCCAAAAAAGAGGATATATATCCCCACAGGCTGCCTAGACAATACAGATTATAGTTCTGCGTAATGGTAAACTGTAGTTGGATGCAAAATCCACATGCGCTTCGTGAATCGTTATGCACGACATTGCCAATTCGCTCTGACATTTCTTCCTAGTTGTGCTACTTGCACATTCAAAGTGCGCGAGCATTTGATTTGCCATCCGCACTTCTTCCACTATGCTCACAAGCTTAATGGCGACCCCAAGCTCTGTCGCAAATGCAATTCCTCAGTTCACGACGCTTGTCCAGGTTGGGAGGTAAAAAGAGCATCCACACTTCTAGACCATCAAAACGCCGTAAAGTTTGTGAGTTGTCGACTGATGGACCGCTGGGGGGAAGGGTCATAGTAATGGTTTCTATCTGATCTAAGCCCTCATCCACGAGTTATTAAGATTTGTTTTGTAAAGAATGGGATCTAGTCTGTGCAACGCGCGAAAGAGGATCATGCCAGGCGAAACACTGCAAATGACCGTGGCTTGCCGTTGGAAATGATGAATGAGTCCGGGCCTTGTGCACATCACTAATGCACTCTCTTGGCCCCTAAAGCGGACCACACAGTGTATGCGCTGGACCAACACAGGGCTTAGATGGTAGTCTGGCGAGAGTTACCGGGAATGCACAGCCACAACGGATGCCAATATTCCAGGTGTGTTGGCACGCCTAACTGCAGGTTTACGCCAAACCAATTGGAATCGGGGCCGCCTCACCACTTTCATGTTATGGACCAGAGGGTGTGTTGGTACGCCTAGGTGCGGGTTTCGCCATGCTAGCCACCTGCGGCCTCTTTCGCCTCCGGTTTCCTTGACTCTGGTCTTGAAACCGTCTTAGGGCGGCGGGAAGAGGAAGGACTCCGGTAGGCGCTGCGCAAGTCTACTGTCAGTATAAACTAATTAACGCGCAATTCACCGTCCCCGCTCTCATTCTGTTTCGAAGTACACGGTGGACATCGCCGACGTTTGAAATGTCGAGCTGCAGTCCCTGAGCGGTGGTGGTCCCCGCCAACTGCGACTTAGCTAGGTTCCCCACTCCTTCTACCTCCAATTCCCTTTTTGGCATTTCACAGCATGCCGAATGAGTCTGGCCTTACACAGCTTCCCTTTTCGGAGGGTTTATAAACTTCCGCTGTGTTCTGTTTAACAGAAAGCCCAAGAGGAGTGCAAACGCCTGTCCGACCTCCTGGCAACAGTTGACAAGCCCGCCGGTTACTTGGCCACGGCGCTGTCTGAAAGAGATAAGCGTCTGGCGGAGACACAGCAGCAGAAGATGAAGCTGGAGTATAGGCTACGGAGGTTGTACAAATTCACAAAGGAGATTGTCCAAGAACGCAACTCCATGGTGGCAGACGTGGAACGCCTTATCAGTCAACGACAGGTCAGTCGAGACACTTGATGCACTTAAAAGTACTTCTGGTCCGTTCAAACCCACTTATCACTACTTTGTCGCCTAGAGTGTATCGAATTCAAATGAATATTCGACGGAGGGCCGTGCGGCTCCCAAGGGTCACATCTGCTTCCAAAACCTACCGTTTTCACCGACAAACGGCAACTTCATGAAAAGACTGGACAAGCTGAGTAAACCGTGTCCCGGGGCGGAGTGTTCATTCAGGCCTCCACCTCACAATAACCACCAACCAGACGGGTCGGCACTGCACCGGAAAGTCTTTGGTACTTCGTGCTAGGATAAAAACTACACAATCTGGACTACTTAGTGCATCTCGGTCCTAGGCCTTGAATTTCCCGTGAAAGAAAAATTGGGCCTTGGAAACTAAAGTGTAAATTCTTTTTCTCACTTTTTGTAATACGCCACCAAGAATTTGAGTGTATAATACAAATTCCATAAAGCAAAGAACGTTTGGAGATCATTTCCAACCCTAAAACTCCTTTCGGTTTATGACTCGGTCCAGCTACTCATGAACTCTCCGGTCTTTTGCAAACGGACGACGAAACCCAAGGTCGAGCGGACTCTCATATCGTTTCTATCACCTGAGACAGCTGCATACCCTCCTTCCGCAGTTGAACAATATAAATGTGATTTGCTCCCGGCGAAGCCCCAAGTGCGGCTGCATCGGGTGATCGTTCCTAATCGTCGATGCATTTCCGAATCCATTCCGGGTTCCCGTGATGCGAGCATGCAAGTTTGGTGAATTAAAATTGTTTAGCCGTCTTCCGGAAAGCGAATCAGACCGAACATTCCTAATCGCTAGCCTTTAAATACTCCAGTCGGGGCCTAATTGCCCTTAATTAGCTTGTACTACCATGACCGGATCATGTAAATGCACGTACACACAGTGCAGACCGTTTATAGATGAAGAGCTAACGGCGAACCCAACCAAAAAAGTATCTTAAACTTGTTTGCTTCGGTAAACGTGGCTGATGAGGAGGCCCGGATTGGACTTTGTTTCGATTTTGTAGCTGACCCACTGGCTAGATATTGTTCATAAACCACCCCCGCAGTACTTTCTTGGTAGTGGGTGTTTATAACGCAAAAATACCCAAATGCAGACCATAAATGAAAAGTCAGATAGCCTAATCCAGAATTCGAATGTACATGCGGCCGCAGAAAGGTACCGAGCTATACTCTTGGGAGGGCGTGGCGCAAATGCCTTGGAAGGGGGTCAGATCTTCTTAAACAATGACACTTTATGTACATTTGAGACTTCTGCGTCAGTTCAGGGAAAAACTTAAGAACAGAAGAATTTCTGAGGATCTTCTGAGAACTCCTTGAAGTCCTTTTCGGAGAAGATACTTTGAGGTTCGGCCGGAGGTCTGCGAGCTGGTGCTCGCCGCATGAGTTGCCGTCGTGAACGGAGGATCGACTTTCCCAAGTTAATGAGTCCTTCCCCGGGCTCGATCTCCACTGCTGCGCCGACACGAAGAGCCTTAGCTTTCTTTTTGGTGCCTACGGAAGACAATTAATAGTTATTATGGTATATCAGGTCTGTGACGGGGGTCAAAAAAACCGAAGGCCAAAATATGCATGGTTTGAGGATGGCGTTGGAAATGCTAAAGTTTACATTGCCCGAGGGTTCATATACGGCCAAAGCACAAGAGCATCGATGCAAACCGACATTGACAGGTGATTAAGTAAACCTTTTGGAAGTGAATTCTGCCGCATACAAATCCATGACAATGGTAGGGGGCGCTCACCGATCGTTCATACGGAACTCACTCGTTCCATTGTGCCTTACGGGCTCTCTCTCGAGCCCAACCAGCAGCCGCACAGCGGCGCATGATATATAAGCAGAATGGTATTACCGACAAAGACAAGGAAGTCTGGAATGGCCATTTCTGGCTTGTTGGCCGTCGTCAGCCAGTCATACCCAACCCCGAAGAGTGGAACACCCGAGGCTCGAACTCGCGACCTGTTACTTGGAAGTCCACGCCTCTAACCACTGGGCCACGAGCCCGCTGCCCTGTCGGTCTCGATTGGGAATATACAACGGTAGGGGGCGCTCACCGATCGTTCTTACGGTACTCATTCTTTTCACAGCTTCCGGTAGTCTATTCGTTTTGCCCGGGTCAGAATTTTAGGGTTTTTGGTGCGAAGAGATGCCAGGTAACCAAGCCACAAAACAATCAGAATATGCGAGGTGTCTGACCAAGCCAATAGGCAGGTTATGGTGAAATACCCGCCACTCGGGGCAGGAGGGAGGGGGTAAGTAGACATTAGTGAGTCTGTGTGGTCAGTTTGTTGTTGGGCAGAGTGGCCGAGAGAGTGACGGGCCGGTTTCGCCAACTAGAGATTGTCTGGCGGTTGATGGTGCAGTTTCTCGTACACGCAGATGGTGATTTGTACAAAACACTAGGCGGTTGGGCAATGTGGCTCAGGACCTGTCAATACTCCCAAATGGTGAGCCATTCTGGGAGTTTTGAATGACCATAGGCATTTTCCAATCGGGGAAAAGGATGCGGGGGGCGAGGGCATTCCACGAACAAGTGTTCAGTAGTATTTGCCTTAATGCCGAATCTAATGCTGGTGTCATAGTCAATGCGGCGTGTTCTGTTGCAAATCGTAGAGATACAGACAGTGACCACTGTATACAGTTCGGAAGGACTTTACCATCCACTGAGAACAGTTTCTCAACATCTCACTTTAGTGCTTCGCACAATTTCCACAACCCGATAAGTGGCGCTCGCCAGGTCTGCTTTCTTGTCGGCTACACCGAGGTAGCCAGAGCACCAAAAACAGTGAGAGTTCACCTGGTTACTTGAACTTGTAGATGTGATGAAGGACTGAAGACCCAGTTGCATCTAGATATATATCTCAAAGTTCCACTGATTCGATAACTGGGACTACGGGTAACGATAAAATCTTCATGTTCCCCGACATCTCATGAAACGATACCATCATTGCCGGTAAATCAGCTTAATAGGAGGACCATCAACCTTTTCGTGACACTTGAATTTTTGGTGTCCAGTAGTCATCTAGACGTCAATGTCTCCAGCTTGCGGTTTTGCCCTCACTGTACTGTCCGTAAAGATCGTCCAATAATGCTTTTTCTATTTGCTTTCTAGGAGAACATAAACTGCGCGCTGGATAGCAGAGCAACGCTAGATAGTTCTTTCTGTCAAGAGGGAAGGGTTATAGAATGGACGCGGGACATTGCCACAAACATTTCTACACACAAAGGTTTCGTGTTTTATCGCCAGCCTATACTCTTGGTTCTGTTTGGCTAACAAAACAGCGCTACTTACCTTTGAATTAGCACTACTGCAGCGGTGAGACATGTTCGAATCCCAATGGAAAGGGAAACAGTTTCCAGTAGAAGCATCTTCTTCAAAACTATTCTAACCAGACAAGTAATCACAGGCTCAGAATGCCGTTGTCATGCGTCCGGCGTCTCTGTCGTTTCTACACATACCTGTGGTCTTCAGACTGCAGCAGCACACTCTCTTGGAACGTCGCTAACTGGGGAGACAACCCGGCATCATCAGGAGGTGGAGGGCCAGGACGCAGTGGCACCTTCACGTGGTCTCTATACACAAATGTTTTTAAATGACAGGCTTGCATCCTCTTCGCGAGGACTAGTGCAACTAAATGCAGTGATTAACACGTGAGTGGCATGCTCTGATATGGATTCAACCTTCTCAATCCGTACGTCTACTTCCATCTTCGGTCGAGTTGACTTTGTCTTGTCTGTGGAGTATGGCGGTGTGAGAAATGAGAGCGAGGTAACTGCCGCGTGAGTTGGCCTCGCAAGTCATCACTGTGACCTAAGGATAGTTGACTTGGTTGCTTGTGAGGGACTAACTACCTGCAGGGCTGGAAGAGCCTTAAGCTCAGTGGTTTATCGAATTAGGACAAAAATTGCGGGTCATCTCGACCTGAGTTTGGGATGCGACTGGCTGACGACGACGAAAAGGTCAGAAATGTTGTTTTTAGTCGCGTTTTTATCTTTGGCCAGTACTTCTCAACGGCGACAGGGCGATTAACCGTTCGAGAGTTCCTATCCGAAGCCTCCGTCATATTTGTTTCTGACATGAGGAGGACTATTTATAGGCCTGGCAAAAACGACGTGATCGAAATGACGTACAAGTTCCTACTATTTTTCCCTCACCAGGCAAGGTATTTGACGAATTCCAACGCGAAGGCCTGAGACCTACACTACGGAGTTTGACGAGCTAACGCGTATACTGTCAGAACAACAGAAGCTAGGGCAGGTTACCACCCACTTGCTCGATACCTCGTAAAAGACAAGCAAATTAAAGAAAAGCGGGCACAAACGTACTTTTGTTTTCGGAAAAGTCCTTCCACGTTTGAGTTTTCTTTGCGGACTTTTTATGCCGCTGGCTCCGGACGCGTTTTAGCTGCCCGTATTTTCGCTGATTATCTAGTGGATCGAAGGCAAAACTAAAGAAGCAGACAACCTGAGGCTTACTTTTAGTGGTGATTTTGCCTTTGCTGTCATTATTGTTTTCTTCCTGAGTTTCTAAAGGAATGACAAATTCTCTCAAAGTTTGGCGTAGAGTCATCACTGGAGCGAATTTTCCGATCGATCAAAAAACTGCAAGCAACGAAAACATAACTGTCTGATGAAATCCGGAAAGTGAACAAAATTGGTTAGCTTTTAGCAAAATTTTAAAAAGACCAGTTAGATAGGTTGTAAGGTCTCGTTACCAGGGCAATGCACTAACAATAATTTTAAGAATTTTGAATAAAGAAGGCATCTACTTAGGAAATTGTCCGGTTACTTCCGTGGAAGAGCCCGTTACAGTAGTTTGGCTGAGAGATCTAGGCAAGGACTAAATTAAGCATTTAGCCGGAAGACTAGGACAGGTCTTGCATATACGGACACTTAATAGAAGTTCTGAAACAAATCGTGGGCTTTTGGAAAACTTACTGATGCAGTTATACAACCCATATCGTCGGGCTTAATAAAAAAGCTAACGAAAGGATTATGGGAGGATTTAAAAATGCTGACGACGAACAATAGAAAACTGGAGAAGGTCGGTGTCAGGTAGGTGATACATCTGTGAAGACCTGTTTAAGGATCACATAAAATTGTGGACTGGTTAGTCGGTAAGAGTAGCTCAAAGAAGCACGAACTGATGCACGAAAGGTTTCATACAGCTCTGGTTAGTTGACGTTTAGAGAAACCCCTGTCAGCCAATAACGTTGCTACTCCCTATTGCAAAATGAATTGTGGTACAAGACACAACAAAACTATGAATTTGGCCAAGTAATGAGTACGTTTAAGGAACGATGGCTACTTATTTCCTAAGGTGCTTAACAACAAACGGAGCTGTCCGATGCGGCGTATTTGGCAGGCCAAACTAAGTGAGTTACCGAACGGAGCCTACTGACTCCGTAAGACCTCTTACATTGGAGCGGCAAGTAAATCCTTAAGAACCAAAGTCTAGAGATAGAGAGTCACTTAGAAACAGATAAAAGCCTTGTTCATGCTTTAAAATGATGTTTTTAAAGTGACCGCTAGGATTTTCGTCAAAGCCGCCGAAGTGTGGCCAAAATGTTCCAGAAGTCACGATCCTCAGAGACGGTGTCGTCATATATGATGCCTAACGATGGGGTAACTACTGCCTACAGCCGCGAATCACAGGCATCAGAGGCAAATGCATAGAAACTAATCAGGTCGAAGAGGAAACAAGGTCCTTCAAACCAAGTTGAAAATTTTAGACAGTTTCAATGGGTTTTCTCGTCCAAGTGGATAGAATGGCTTTTCGATTAAGGGCTACCACTTGCTGACCAACCAGCGGTTCAAAGTTATCCCAAGAAACATTGTCTCATAACTCAAGGGAATAAGCACGCGTCGAAGTGGAGCATCGTGACGTCCAGGCAAGTTCGGACCACTGTAGGAAGCCATAGCGATTAGCTAAGTAGCGACCAAGGTAAGTTGATATACTAAAATCCCTGCATTCAATGCTAATAAAAGTAACGGTGGTAGAAGTTCTAGACGGCAGGTAAAGCAAGCTGTCCCAAAACACGTTTTCCCTGTTACCTAATGGATAAGTGCGAGTCAAAGTTCTGCAAGTAAAAAAGACAAATGACGAGCCCCGCTAAGACGTTAATAAAGAGCACTTTATAGTACATTTTCCCATATATGGTCGCATATATGTGTGCGCGTTTAGTCATTTTATCCAGACAAACAGACTAAACGCGTAAGCCATTTTTAGGCCAGAGAAAGAAAAAAATTAACCACTAATGAAAATGGACAGATTTTTGTCCATGCGAGTCGTGTGGACCCGACAAGCTGCGCAGTGATTACCAGTAGTCCTCTCCGACGCCGCGTTATTCGCTGAACGACCCTGCGGCGGCAAGCTGATTACTGGTTCTTCCGCGGAAATTTCAGATTATTAAAACCTAATCGCGGGTGTTAATTATTCCCGACAGAAACTGAAGTTTAATTGATTAATCCGTTCTTGCAGCATGGTCTTCCTGGGTGAAAAATTCAACCCAGCACTGGATGGTATTCAGAGGCGGCTTCTCGCGAAAGCTTAGCGGAACGTACTTCTTATGAATCGACGAACGAAAAGGGCCCAGAACACCACAAAAAGACAAAGAAGGTCAGATAAGGGAACAAGAATTGGCTACACCGACAATAAAATTGGTTCGCCAAAATGGAGAATGATCAAGAGACTGTAGTAAGCTGGGAGTCATACGTTAGTCCTGCCGAATCAAACCTTCATGAATCAGAGAATGCTGACCGGAAAAATTATACACTCTCAGAGGCCATTCCTCTGGAGGATGTCTACAACTCTTACAGCTCAGGAGTGATGGAGATCAGTCTATCTCGATCAGCTCTGGCCGATTATTGCGCTTAATTCCATGAAATGAACAGACGCCTGTATGTCGGAGTTACTCAGGACGAATTAAGGTTTTTGTATACTAACGATTAAAGTCTCCTTTCAAAGATCGACGGACTCAAAGCGCTAGTTTCAGAACGAAACCCCGACTTCATTGCCATAACGAAAAATGGCTTAAGGTCGAAATCGTGGAAGCTGAGAATTCGATGTGGAGTTACCAACTCCTTCACATGGACTGTTAAAATAGACAGGGTGGTGGGGGCGTCGTACACGTAAGAACCGGAATTTCGGCAGTTAAACGAGCCTACACCCTCGCTCTTAAATATAAATGTGTCTGGATGAGGATAAATGACCTCAATCTGAAGCTATACTTTATCACCCACGGCGGTGGCAAATCTGGAATAAAGTGGTCGTAGATGAGGTTAAGTTCATTAACAAAAAGTAAAACCGCAATCCAACGCTTGTCCCACGGAACATCTGCAAACTATGTGTAACTTGGAAATACCGGTGTTGAGAGTTGCAGCGCCTGGTCGTTGATTTTTGTGATTCTGTAGTTCATGTGCTTCTGAGAGACTAGGTCAGGATGCGGTATATGGGGTGTAGGGGTATCCAGCTGTTGGTCCACGTGATGGTTGTATTAGGTCGCTTACTAACATGGAAGTATAGACTACTGCCTAGTATCCATTTACTGACACCCAACTCTCACGTTTGGCTCCCAGAAGCTAGGCTCCGCCTAACGGCCACACCCCCGTATGTGACTCGACCTGAAGGCTTAAGCAGGTGAGCGCATCCATGGATGCATCTCCACACACGGCGACTCGGCTCCGCTGGCTGTATGGATAATCGCCTCGGTATCTCCGAGACGAGACTCCATCTACAACACAGTAGGAGGCCACAAGGTAAGTGAGCCCCCAGGTAAACGAAAATATCTCCGTCGCCCTTGCTTTGATAGTTCTCGCCTGCTTGCCTTTTGTCCGCTTGTTCGTGTTCGTCCTTGTTGTAAGCTAGATACCGTTCTGTTGAATTTCCCCTGCCACCTTTGTTTTTTGCTGTTCTTGCCTGCTTACTTTTCGTCTGCTTGTTCCTGTCTGTCCTTATTGTAGGCCAGTTCCGTTCTGTTGAATATTTCTGCTCACCGTTTATATTTCAGCAACCAATTGGCCTAGAGAGGGACGAGAATGTTCCGCTTTCAGTCTCTCTACGCTTCCCCACCCCCTCCCCGATTTCATAAGTCCTACGGCGATGTTGAAGGCAAGCCCAAGCCAACTCGGGTCGTTCTCCCACTAAGCGCAGAATTCGTGGCCATAAGTGGAGTTTGGCAGCCGTCTGGCACAACTAAGCAGCTCATCTGCGCGAGGGCGAAGGGGATAGAAAAGGGTCCCTCAATAAATGCTGGGGATCCACGCCATCTCCAGGCTGACCGTGGTCGCAGACCCAAATTTCGTGGTCAAAGAAGTCAAATCCGAAACAACACTCTCTCCCCTCCCCTCCTTCCCGCCCCTCACTCGTCAAACTGGTAAGCTGAGTCCGCTCCCTCTGGCAGCCTGGAATGTTAGTTCCCTTTTTGACAGTCCGAGAGAAACCGACCAGAACAGTGAACGGCGCTAGTGGCTCGGTAACTGGTGCGCTACAAGGTGGACATCGCTGCACTCAGCAAGATCTGCTTATACGAAAAAGGCCAACTAGAGGAAGTTGGTGCCGGCTAAGCCTTCTTATCGGACGGTCGCCCCAGGGCCGAGAGAGGGAACGCGGGCGTCGCCCTTGCCATCCGGAACGACATCGTAGGGCGACTGCCTGTCTGCAACAAGACATCAACGATATTCTGATGAGCCCCTGCCTGTCTCTCCCGAGAGACAAATTCGCCATCATTTTCAGCTTCCAGACCCCCGATGACCAGCTCTGACGCTGCAATAGACAATTTATACAAGGACCTGTACACCCTACTGGCGACTGTGCCAATGGACGAAAATCTGCTTTTCCTTGGCGGCATCAACGCCCGCGTCTTCACGGACCATGCTGCCTGGAGAGTAGGGCTGTGTCTCCACGGCTCCAATGACAATGGCTTACTACCCTACGGAGATGTCGCCACGGGTCCCCGTCGACAATGGGGCCAAGTAACTGTGAAGAGTTCCCTGAAGTGTCTGCAGATCAGTACGGCAAAATGGGAAGACCTCCCCTGCCACCGACCGGCCTAGGGGCGGATAGTGAAGACAGGCGCATCGAATCACGAAACCAACCGCCGCCAAAGTCAAACGCGAGGCTCGCAAATTTCAACTGCGCCCACTCCGCAACACCAGAACTCAATCGCCCCCGACCCGCCCACGCTGCCAGCAGACGCTTTTGGCAGCTTCGAACCAATTGCAGCACCCGGAATACGCCTCCTGCTGTCCCCCCGTCCACTACTGCCTTGGCCCTCACACCAACAGACTTGCACTGACCTTAACTCCCAAACCCCCACTTCCATCATCATCAACTCCCCCCCCCTCTTCTTCTTCTTCTTCTTCTACT
>CACRXP010001031.1:78234-98746 GCA_902702965.1 Spirometra erinaceieuropaei
CTCGCACCATCCGGCTGCACACCCCCCCCCACCACCACCACCACCACCACCACCACCACCACCACCATTTCCACAATATCCGCAGCGGCGGCTCCTGCACCCACTACCACCGCACACAATCTTTACTCACAGATAAACACCGACCACCCACCAACCACGCCAGCGATGTGGACTCGATCCATACCTATCCTCATTGCGACCGCACCCTCACTACACACGTCGGTCTGGCCGGTCACTTGTGAATGCATCGTACAGAAACTGGCGAACTAGTTCCTGAAACATCAGACGCATTCGCCTCGATTACCCTCACTGCACCCGCACATTCCATCCGCCGCATGCGCCCATCCGGTCACATACGAATTCACAAAAATGTGCGGTAGACAACCGCCGGCCATACCACACCATCGTGTCCTCCCCCACCTACATCACAGAACATCATCACCGACCACAACATCCAGCTGCCACCTTCCACGCATATGGGAAGTGTGTGTCTCGGCTCCGCATCCATGCGGCTCCTGCTGCATGTGTGATTTGAGTCTGAGGCTATCACGACGAATCAAGCGTTGTTAGTTGGAAGGCTGATGGCTGACGCCCAACGCAGTCCACACAGACTGCCAGTTGTGTGTGTTTTTGTGTTGAGTGGCGGACTGGTCAGCTGAGAGCCAGGGTGAAGCGGCTTATTATTAACGTTACCTACGACATTCTAACTCGTGTGAGGTGTACGTCGCCCAACCCCGTTGTGTGAAATCCTGGTGCATGTGTTTGGGGGACGAGGTCGTGCATGTGGCGCGCGCAGACAAGGCCACTTTGCATGTCAGCCACCGCGTCCATTCTCCACATCGGTCAACTGGCCGGCTAGGACAGTGGCTGGGGCCTGGGAATGGGAAGGGAGAGTGGGGTGGGCGACTCAACGCATTTTCTTCACTATAAACAATCTGACGCGTTAAAAGCTATCAGGGTGCGTTAAAAGCCGGCGCGATAACTTGGACCTCGCAGTCGACCCAGTGTTGTGTACTTGTGTGGAGTGGCCGACCGGTGGTCTAAGAAACAGGCTGCAATGGCCCCTGCTTAATGTGGCCGTTATGACACTCCTACTCCGTGGGGTCCGAGCCAAGTGTGACATCACGCCTAGGTGCGGCTCCGGCAACTACGCCACTCTTTGGCAGTCGGTTAGAGTCCTGGTCATTTTGCGTGTGGGCCAGGGAGTGTGGAGTGCAGCGTCAAGGTGCAGGCTCAACCGTGCCATCCCCCGCCTCCGGTATTCCTCAATTTGCCTTGATACCGGGTGCAGGTGGGGGAGGAGGAGAGAGTCCGTCAGTTGCAGCAAAAGTCCACATCCACTCTAAACTAAGTCACGCGCAAGTCAACGTGTCCGTTTTACCTTGCTATGGAGCTCACGGTTGACATCGGGCGGGCAGGACAAGGTCAACGGGTGTTAGATAGGGCTCATGGCGGTGATTCCTCCGTTGGGTTACGATGGATCCGTCGGCGTCCGACCATGATGGCCATGCTGTTATTTTTTGGCAGGCTAATATCTCTGCAAGCGGTGGTTGTCCGGACGGGCTTCAAACAGGCGGAGCAGCGTGCGCGGATGCAGGCTTCCTAGTCATGTCATTACACTCCTAGATTTGTGTCAGGTGTCCATGGGGAAACGGCCCGAGGTGGTCAGCTAGTTGTGGGTATATGATCGCTTTCCTAAACGTTTTCTGGCGTGGGAAGCTCAGTGTTAACATCGCACTGGATTCTAATATCCAGCGAGACCAGTAGGGAACTTGGGCGTTGAATCTTGGCCGGTAGTATGCGGTGGGTTCCGATGATGATTCCTCTCGAGGACATAACAGAATGCCGTGCAATTTTTCCGGTGCAGAAACATTAAAAGAGGTCTTTAACTTGCTCTTGCGTTATCGCCGTTGTCCACCATGCCTACGACTACCCGTAGGGTCGCTGGAGCATGTGCACATCTTCCCTTATCAAGCCAGGATAATTCCTTCGAAGATTGACGCGTTTCAGAACACCTCAGTGGCCGGAATCACTTCGGCCACTTCACTTTAAGTATTGTGCTGAAGAACATTTAGGTGAGCATGTCCATGTCTCCGCCCAGTAAAGGAAGGTAGATGAAACGACAACCCTGTGCGTTTTTAAATCTAATGTTAAGTAGGAGGTCAACGCGATTTCGGACTAAGTGCAGCAGCCTACCAAAGGCATGGCTAGCCCTAGTGCTGCAATGTCAACTTCGATGTTGAATGAGATGAGCCTCCCAAGGTGGGGAATTCTGCCAACAGCTACGAGTCGACAATTTACAGTCGTCTGCTGTATTCCTCAGCACCGGACATTTGAGCAACTGAAATCAGAGTTTCAGGGCCCACAGAGCGCCCACTTCGGTTGATAATCAGCAAGCAGTCGCCAACGCTTGCTTTAAATACTTTCGTTCTGACCCGCACAAGTCTGATTTCTAGTAACCTTGATAGCTTATGTTGATCCAAGGTAGGCGTGTATCAACAGGATGAAGAACAGGAGCGAAGGTAGTACCCGCGAATGCGCGATCCTAATTCGTCCAAACTGTTGCCGTCAAGGTCTCGAAAACTGACCAGTCGTTCTGCTTTACATTGTTGAATGGCTTTGAGAAATGAATAGTTGCGAGATGCAAGGACGTTTGCGGTCCCACAGCCTACCTGGAAGGCATTTAAGTTCTAGGCGTGTAATCAAGTGACCGAAAAGGTGGGCAGACATTTTGCCTAAAAGACAGAGAGATTCCACGATGATAGATGGAGACCTGTCGGAATATTTTTTTAAATGGATGGGCGGCGATGTCTGTGACGTACAATGAAACACCAAAGTCAGTCAAGTGTATTTGAGTCTACGCATGAAATCTCTTTCCTGTGTATCGGCTGCGCGGCGTTGGTTATCCCCCAAAAAGACGGTGCAGATCAAAGTTAGTATTTCCTGCCGAAGTAGAAAGTCCAAAGGATGGTATACTTGCAAGTGCGCGGTCGAGTACATTATTGAAGCATCTAACCCAGCGCTCCAGCTTCGAGTAACCACAGCTGAGTGACAGAGCAGTGTGGGGGTGACAGAGACATATCCACTAAGTTCATCGACACGTCTGGTGGGGCAGCTAATTAGTAACGGCTCTACTCTGGCCACCTACTGGAGCATTACGCCTCTAACGCGTACCAGTGGTAGCCTGTTTCCGGGCTATTTACAGCTATTCAAACCGCCCAAGGCGCTCTGACACTCGTGATGCCTGCGCCTATTGGCCGGCTACAGTCTCTTTCATGCCTGTTCTCCGATTATTCTGCACAGAATACAGCGCTCTACCTACCGGCATTCAACGTCCTTGTTATATTTGAGACCGAAAGAGAAGGTTATGTCTATGACTTAAGTTGCCGCGGCAAATCCGTTACAATGGAAAAGTCCTTCAGGGGCATCGTACAAGCGCAAAATAAGTACCCGGTTCGTCAAATCACACACGCCCTACGACCAGGATGGAGTGACACATACTACTCCCAGGCGACCCCCATTCGTTCTTATTTGGTTACAGAAGTCAAACTCTCATCAAGCTTTTAATTTCACTCAAATGCCAACCGGTCGTTTTTGAAGTCTGACGAGCACCAGCTATTATCGATAAAACTGAGTTACAAACAGGCATACAATATGAGGAAGTAAAAGTAGAAAAGGTGGCCAGTAAGGCATTCTCGGGCCAAATGTGCACTGGAAACGACAGAAAAGAAAAACAAAACACCGCGGGGTCTTTAAAAACTAAAATTCAAGCGCAGGAAATAGGTAAAAAAATGAAGGACGATACAATCAGGGTAACCAGCAGGTTGATGAAGTTGATCACTTGGTTGCACGGAACTTTTTGAAGAACTTGATAGCAGCAACGCCAGAAAGAACTATGGGAAGACACACGGGCGCAAACAGCGGCAGGTAGATACCAAACACTTGATCGGACTAAAAGTGAGAGGAAAACAATACACACTCAGCTCTTTAATGTCCTCAGAAAATGATCGCTATTTTGGAGCAAATCAGTCCATTTATAGGTTCAGGCTGAATTTCGATAAGAGTATTTGGGCCAGAGTCCACCAGACGCAGCGGAATAATAGTGTAATATTCATAAACTACTAACAGTCAGTCAGTAGTATATACTGAGATGGCACGATATACCATACTTGACGTCACAGGTACTAGCTGCGGCGTGCCATGCAGTGGCATAATATCGGCAAAACATGTGTCCGGGCATTAAGGCAGTGTAGCGGCACAGCAGAGAGAATAAGTACTCTGAGCGCTACAACCACCAGGTCGAATCCCAAGTAGTAAGGAGAAGACGGAAGACACCAGTATGAGGGGTTTATTGTGCACAGAACCGCGAGTTGTCCTCTCAGGCGACAGTGGCCACTGGCGAAGCCGGGGCTGGTGTTGGCTGCGTCCAGTCATGCCTGAGAGTCTCTGAGACAGTGGTGGCAGCGGCTTTTGTAGGCTCGTGGGCCAAGCTCAAGTGGTGGCCAGTCAATGTGCGTTGCATCTGCCGAGGGGTGGTGTCCCAGTGGCTGAGGTTGCGATGGCAGGGGGGAGGAGCGTTCAGGCGGCCGCAAGGGCAGCTGCGACTGCGCGGACGCAGGTATGCCCGAGCTGTTGGTCGTGTGACTTCAGGTCAGCGCGTCTGGAACGGCCCGCTGCAAAAGGGTGGATGACCTTGAGGCAGCGAGGCCTTAAAGAATGACGTCAGACCAGTCATGATGGCTGGCCGCCACAGCAGTACCTATGCTGTCAAGTATGGTATGTCGTGCTATCTCAGTAAACACATACTCAGGGCAAAGAAGGTGAATTATTTTGCCAAATACAGCGCATGCTGCTGTGTGCCCTGAAATGCGAGATAGCTGAGGGTGGGAGACGAGTGATAACGTGATGTAAGGAGCTTGGTGCTGGTCAACGCTATCCGCAGAAAATGAATAATCAGACCAAAAAACAGCAGATGTGCTATCTCATGACATGCTAACCGAAGTTTCAAAATGTGTCTTCGATTAGCAAAGATTACTCAAGGGGGGTTGTAAGATTAACTATCGTGCCGCTTAATCATAAGATATTTCATTCACACCAAGATGCCGGGTTTGGACGAGTTTTTTTCAGTCATGTTAAAAACTACGTCCTGCAAAAAATGGCTACTTACGCAGGATAAATATTTCCTATTGATTTTCGATGCCCTTATAAATTCCCATGTACTTTATAGAAAAAGAACGCAAAGTTTTCTTTCTTGTGCTTATTTGGTAGGCAACTACGTCTTCTACAAATTTCACACTTGAAGAAAGCGTATCTTTCGATTTAAAAAACTCTCTCAATTCCCGAATAATTTTGAGCCTGACCTGCTGTTGCACTTGTATTTAGGATTTACGAACGACAAGCTTTACATCTTCCTTGTAGGGAAAATCCCACATTTACATACGCTATTGAGAAGAGGTCGTATGAGGTTCATAGAATTTAACAGTTGATGTGAACCATGTTGTATACTTTACCAGCAGCATTGGTAAACAGACGGATACGAAGCTTTATTGGTAGAAATGTAACGATCTTAAAAAAATCACATGGTTGAAAACTCTTTGAAAAGAGAAAATTTGAAGAAGACGTAATCTGCTACGAACTAAGAACAAGAAAAAATATTTTCCACATGTCTTCTATGAAATATATTTGGATGTATTAAGTGTCCAAAAGCAACCGGGAAAATGCATACTACTTAGGTAGTCCCTTTCTCAGGTCGTCGTCTTTGCAAGCGGCCGTAAAAAGCTCGTTCAAAAGCCGCCATCCCGACGTGACTGAAACATTCTCTGATTATGCTGCGAGATATTTAGTCATACGACTCTTCTTAAGTCATCTTTTCTAATCTGAGACATATTTTGGAATCTCGGTTAACATTTAATGAGGTAGTACATCTACCCTAAACCAACGACTGTGAAACGAACTGCCCTGACCGAACAATAGGTACTCGGAAACGATCACAGGACACTAGGCCGAGAACGAGACCAACTATGGCATCCTCAGTACACAGTTGTTTGGTGCCACCCTAGCGGCGTGCACCGGTTGGTCCTGATTGCAGGGTGGAACTGAGTTCTTCGTGTCACCTTGGAGGTGAGGCTTTACGGCCCGCAAATGCTTTACATTCGATGAAGACCCCAAAAGGAACTTATCGCCCAATGGACAGACAACCGCGGGAGGGGGGGGGATTGGAAAAATACATTAAACAGGCTAAAAACGAAGCAAAACACAAGGTAATGCCAACAAGGAGAAGAAAAAACGGGAAGCCTGGTTTCTGGACCATCAACCAGCCGTAGGCTGGGGTTGGGCGGTGAAACTAGACGTATTCCATTCCGGAAATCAGGTTAGATCTATTAACGTCAGATGCAGACTAAAAACAGGTTAGATCGAACGTCCGCCATCTGCAAAAAATGCAAAACTCCGCACAAATTACCGGGAAGTAGAGAAGGTCTAGAAGGCTGTGGTCAAAGAAGGCAGCATTGGCCTTCTCAAGAGCTGTTTTGGCAGACAAAAACGCCTGCCCCAGTCGATCCCGCTGGGTCTCGCCGGAGGCAGCCAAAGAGTCCACAGCGGACTTCCAGGCGGCCACCGAGGCGTGAATCCGATCGGCTACGTAGGAGCGGATGACAACATTGCGTACATTGTGTACCATGTCCACGAGGGAATTCAGCGTCAGCGAGGTTGTGGAGATGCTTTCGATCGCCCGGAAAAGTAGCCAGGAGTCAAGCTGTGAGGGTGGAGAGTGAGAGAGGGGGTGACATTAGAGGGAGGAGACATCATTAGACAAAAATTTACTGAGCGCAACCCCCACCCAGCGACGGTTCGACCGTCGTTCCCGGCGATGCCCACTGAGTGCTCCACAGCAAGGTGAGAGCAAACACGGTGACTTGTGCGTGAGTTAGCTTATGTTGGTAGCAGACTTGCACAACATCTAACACACTCTCTCCTCCTCCTCCTCCTCCTCCGCGTGGGCCCGGCGTCAAGACAGAGTCAAAAAGACCAGAGGCGGGGAAGGGCGCAGGTGGATGGCACGGTCGAGCCCGCACCTTGGCACTCCACTCGACACCGCCTGGTCCACACATCAAATGACCAGGATTTCAACCAACAACAGCAGAAGGGGGCGGCAGGGGTCCCGATATGCGCGATGTAAGCCGACAACTGAGTCTGCCACCACACCCCGAAATGTTGGCATTTGTTATGATGCGTAATCTGACAATGACTGCTAACATCCGATATGGTTCCCGTCTTGGTACAGCGCATCTATCACGTTGCCCGTCTGGGGGGAGGGGGGGGGGGCACAACCCTCACCCAAATCATGTGCAGAGACATTAAAGAACAGTAACTTTGACGGCGGCGTGAAAAAAGTTGTTAAATCTACAAAGACCAGCCAACCACCTTCACGTATTTTCCAGGTAAGCAGAGGGTGCCATCAGAAGAGATAGGACAAGTGCGAGAGTCCAAAAAGGACTAGGAACCCAAAGGATGGCGATAAGGACACGTGGCACGCTAGAAACAACCCTAAAAGCACTAGGAAATCCAAAAATAGTGTTGAGATAGATTTTTCTGCTAAAATATGTGCTGGATATGACCAAATCGAATGTGCAAGAGTCAACGATGAACGATCATGTTTAGGAGAATATCGAACAAAACGCGACCTACTTAAACAATATAGTAGGCATTGTTTACACGCCGTAAATAGTTGGGGGCCATCACTAGATCCCTACCCAGTACCGCGTATAGGTCGACTTGAAATGAGGCCCTCATGACAAAAACGAGCAGCGGGAAGAGAACGCACGGAAAAGCAGAATATGAATTCAATAAATACATAAAAGAGTAGGTTGGAGATTGCAAAGGAACTAAAATGGCAATCAGGGGATGTCTCCAATGCTTGTGAAATATACAAATGGTACGCAAGGTGTTTAGCATGAACGCCAGAACTTTTCGATCATTATTGATGTCGACTCTTCCTTAAAAAGGCTGGAATCAAATGCCTCCGCAACTTGTGTAAAAGTAGATGGCATAATTGCAGGTGCGTATAGAGATGAGAAAACTAAGAAATGACAGTTGCAAGCGTCAGAGGCTCGTTGGATACGGGAACATGTAAGCCCCCCCCCCCCCATACTATAGGTCGCACTGGGTTAACTTTCAGGAGGTACCTGATACCGTATCCTAACCTTAACTGAAGCCTTCCTGGCGGTAAAACTGTCGCGGGCGGCGGTGTTCACCGTGATCCGCACAACCGTATGGGCGTACGGACGGTGACGTACGCATGAATTAGTTTGTAGTGATAGAAGACTTGGACGCAACACAAAACAGCACCGTAATTTTGCGCCTTCTGTTCCTCGACGACGCAGCTCTTGGCGAATTGAACTAGCTGCATTATCAAAGCGCGGGCGCCTGACAGAAAAACTTGCACAAGGGGATAATTGTGGTGATAGTGAATGGCTAAACAACAAGCCAGAAAGTAAAAAAGCCAAAAAGAATGATATTACAAAAGAGGAGTTTAACAAACCTCCCATCGAGATACTTCCATAGGATTGGAGTCGTGCTCAAAGAGGATAGGCGCAGAGGCTCCCTTCATGCGCACTGAATCCAATTCGGCGTGAGGCACGCCAAGCAATGAACGAATAGCGTTCACCAACGTGGGACCCAGATTTTCCAGGGTTACGACAGAGTTGTCGAGGGAGATAAGGCAGCCCCACTGTGGTACCACGGCGATACTACTGACTGTAGGCTTTCCGCCATTGCCCGGAAGTTCAAATCGAAGCGGCCTATCGGAGGTGGCATTTTTCGCCTTAGTGCGCTCGTTGAATAAAATGACCAGGTGAAGGCCCTGGGCTGTGGAAGTGATGCCGTCTTCATCTGACTGCAGCGAGTCCTGGCCCAAGAACGCCTCCAGCGAGTTCAGCAGACTTGAGAGCTGAGTGGCGTCGTAATAGCGGTACTTACCGTCCTTGGACGAGCGACTGTAAGAAGTGAAAATTGGTGGTTAAGACGTCTGATACACAAGTAACTGGCAAGAAAGAAAAGACAAAGTGCGGTTCAAGGTACGAAAAAAGTTGATGATGAATAGCTGCCAGATACAGTTCACACTGTTTCAAATTAGTGACCAAAGTATAATAGGTAAGTCGGACATAAGAACATATTGCATATCAGCAGAATGAGCAAAGGCGAAAGAATCGATAGGCTTCATATAATGACAGAACTCGAAGTTCTGGTTAGGTCTGCTTAATCTATAAGGCATAAGGAGAGGAAATGGAGCGTCGTGAGTGAAGTAAGGCTCTAGGCGCCCATTACGTAATTACGAACTTTTTAAAACTAAAGCTACGGATTACTCGAGTAGAAAGTTTGAAGACGTAATTTGATATAAAACAGGTAAAAGACGGGACAACATACGCGTATGCTCTCTATAGAATGTCTGAATCTACATGAGCACCGGAAATCAGTATAAAAACCATACTATTTGTCGGTAATACCATTCTGCCTATACATCATGTGCCGCTGTGCGGCTGCTGGTTGGGCTCGAGAGAGAGCCCTTAAGGCACAACGGAACGAGTGAGTTCCGTATGAACGATCGGTGGCGCCCCTTACCATTGTATATTCCCGATCGAAAACCGACAGGGCAACGGGCTCGTGGCCCGGTGGGTAGAGGCGTGGACTTCTAAACCAACAGGCCGCAAGTTCGAGGCTCGGGTGTTCCACACTTCGGGCTTGGGTATGGCTGGCTGACGACGGCTAATAAGCCAGATATGGCCATTCCAGTCTCCCTTGTCTTTGTCGGTAATACCATTCTGCCTATATATCATGCGCCGCTGTGCGGCTGCTGGTTTGGCTCCAGAGAGAGCCCATAAGGCACAACGGAACGAGTGAGTTCCGTATGAACGATCGGTGAGCGCCCCCTACCATTAAAAACCATACTGCCTAAGTAAATTTTTTTGAACGATTTTTGCAAGCGGTCGGGAAGATACACATTTGAAGGCTGGAATCCTGACGTGACTGACATATCTTGGGAGTATGCTGTACGACAGTCAGCATTACAACCCTAACTTAGGTAAATGTTTCTAACCGAAACTATACACCAGAATTTCGGACGACACATCTACCACACCTGGTAGAGTGACTTCGTTAGATAAAGCAGTGGCCGACAAAACAGCGAGGACAGGTCTGGTCGCGCAAGAACTGGCTCGATGCAGGGTAGACGTTAGTGTCCCACCTAACTTGTCCCTACGAAAAGAACAGGTGAAGGAAGTAGTTCGGAAATGCATGTTTCTCTGGGGCGCCCGTTCTATGAAAGAGATAAGAGGAGCTGGAGTAGCGCTGACCATCAAATCTGACGTGAGACAGGTGAGTCGGACACAAAAACGAACGAAATACCATGAGAACAAGTAAAAGGGAAAAAACTGATGGGTTTCATAAAAGGTCGGGACTCAAGGCTCTGCTCAAACCTACTAATCTTTAAGGAACAGAGGGCGGAGATACACTGTCGTAAGTGAAGTGGATCATTGGGCGCCCGTCACTTTTGCCCGACTTCTTGCCCGACGAGCGCAAGTTGCAGACAAGGGTAGTTTAAGGCGTCAAGAGCTGCCCCGTCGCGAGGGCACGAGTCACGCACAAGGGGCCGATCTGGAAACCGCCTCGTTGGCGGATGGAGTAAAGCAGGGTTGCACGTACTCACCCATGTCCTCTTCCGCCTCATGTTCTCCGACATGCTGCTGGATGCCAATCGTGAGGAGTGATCAGGAATCAACGTGACAGGAGGTGATTCCATACTTACCGTTTGCCACCCATATGGAAATCGCCATGAACGGGGTAAATGGCCTCTCCACTGAAGACTGCGCAATGAGTACCACGTTTGAGACGGAAATGCAACGGGTCCTTCAGCTCTGCGCCTCCAGGTGTGCCACAACTAGGACCAACCGCGGAATATACGCAACCCTCAATTACAGTCAACGAAAGTAGTCTCATCGATGCGGACTAGTTTCCCTGTCTGGAAGCCGCAATCTCCAGGAGTATCAAGACCACAACGAAATTGCGTCTAGGCTTTTTGATGAGTCTCTCACTTCAGCATAGAGTTGCCACGAAGTCCTCTACATGATAAGCCTGAGAATGTAGAAGTATGTCGTCCTAACAGCTCTTGTTTAGTGTGCAGGGATTCGGGATAACCAGTCTGAACGCAGCGACAAAGCTTAACAACTTCCAGCAGAAACGGATTCCAGGCAAACTGGTCCTGGAATCGACTGGCATTGTTGGCATTCTTGCAGGGTCGAGGTCGATCAACCTCAGTGGAGCGACTGTATTGTGGAGATGTCAGACTAGTGTCCGTTGAAAGAACTGTTCTGTGGTAGCGTTTTGTTTCAAGCGCCCACGACAACGAGGAAGAGAGAGGAACAGAAGGAACGCTGCAAAATCTCAAAGTCCTACATAAATGTCCCGGACAGAGTACAAAGAGGTCCTCGCACACGATCGGCCGGCGTGACGGATTGTCAGAGAGAATAGAACAACCTCGGGCGGCAGGAAGCGAACCAACAACGAGTAGATCGGACCGACTCATCCCCTGTGCTGTGTGCAGTTCCAATATGGGATCCTATGGGTAGAACGTTCTACATAACGGGTGTTTCAAACTACCCATTCCCTTGCTTCATCGGCTGCTACACTCCCACTCCTAGACCCATAAAACTGCAACATTCAACTTAACTAGTCACTCGCAAATGATGTCATCTACTCAATAAGAACTGATGCAATAGTAGCAACAAATCAAACCTGCCTCACTTTCAACACACATTTAAGACGGCTGACAATTTTTCTGGACACTTAAACACGGCCCGTCAAAGACCTCCACCCGTATCCAAAACCATAAGTTCATTATGGTAAAGACGGTCGTTGCCTATTAGGCTAGAAAACCTCTCCAACATGCTGGTTACTGAGTGCGGCTTTCGCAACTTAATAGGGTTCCTTCATTAAAGTACATCAAGTGGTGGAAAATCCAGAAAAGGCGACTTATACGACGCCTCTGCATAAGACTGTGGTTCTGTGTGGGAGATATGCAGGACAAAGGTCGATGCAAGCATGTGACCCTCACAGATGTTGGACGAATTCAATCTGTAGTGAAGTAGGATCGGCTGGCTGAATAGGCTAGTTAGAAATTGTACCTGGTCGCGACGCCACAGCCTCGCGCCATAGGCCGTTCTCCCGAGGGATGGAATGATCGGCTGCAAATCCCCTAGGCTTCTGAGAGCCTGTAGTGCAAGAGAAGTGCAAAAGAGGCGTAAGACAGGTGGCACTAAAGTACCTCGATTGGAATCCTTCCAGGGAAACGGCGTACAAGTACTGCGAGTACATGTTCAAACGGACATAGCGCTGGAGGTCAAGAAGCCCGGGTTCGACGGACAGGCGAAGCCAATCACCAAGACTGTGTCCCTGACTAGAGGACGTCCAGAGCCAGTCATCTGTGACAGGCAGACGTGGTCCCGAGAATGCACTAACCAATGTGATTGTTATCTCGTAGGAGCCAGAGGGTGGCAGCTGATGGGTGCGCAGACGAGCGAGATCACGCCTGACAGCGACGTAGTCGGTGGGGTTGGCGAACAGGCGACCGCCTTGCAAATCAGGGGCCAGAGAGTGCGTGTCATTGCCGTTCCACCACACTGACTCATAGGCTGCCTAAAAAGGAGAAAAGGCCGGCGGGGGGAGGGGGTTCGCAATTCTAGAGGCATGACAACATGATATTAGTATGGGGTCGCATAGAGATGAGCGTCTTGTTTGGAAGCAGCACCACTATAAGGCCACACAACATTTCTTGCCAGCACCAACGGTGACAGACCTCATGCGGATCTTCAGACTGGGCTTCATGGTCGGGCTCATTCCTGCGGCTTGTGCGCCCGCACCCAACAAAGTAAACCGTCTAAACTCCCTCTCTCCCTGACTGGCATTCGATTGTGAAACGCGATAC
Source organism: Spirometra erinaceieuropaei (assembly GCA_902702965.1). Taxonomy (NCBI): domain Eukaryota; kingdom Metazoa; phylum Platyhelminthes; class Cestoda; order Diphyllobothriidea; family Diphyllobothriidae; genus Spirometra; species Spirometra erinaceieuropaei. The sequence goes on from CACRXP010001031.1 coordinate 91,211, forward strand.
TGCAGTAACTACAGTGCGTGACCGATCTCATGAAATGTTGGCCAAAAATCTGGAATGCGTTTCCGATTAGGAAGGATTACTTAACTGGGGTTGTTATACTGAATATCATGCAGCATAACCCTATAACATTTCGGACTCGCCAGGACGTCAGCGTTTGAATGCACTCCTTTTCGACTTGCAGAAACAACACTCGGTAAAAACAACTACTTAAGTAGCATGCATTTTTCCTATTGATTTTTGATGGCCTTATAAATTCAGCTATATTTTATAGAAAACATACACAAAAATCTGCTTTATTTTTCTCATTTGGTAGGAAATCACATTCTCTTCGTATTTGATGCACGAAGAAAGTGCGTACATAGGTTTTAAAAAGTTTCCCAATTCCCGAATAATTTCCATCCTGATCTGCCATTGCATCAGCGGTTAGCAATTTCAGTCTAGAAGGTGCATGCTTTCCGCGTAAGGAAAATCAGACATTCCTCTATGTCTTTAAGAAAATACCTCATAATTCATAAAATTTTTCAATGGATCCGGACTGTGTTGTATATTTCATGAGGAGCATTTGTAAACGGACATGCGCGGTCTTGCATGCATGCACATCGCACGGTCTTAAAAATCTCATAATTGGAGACTTATTTAAAACCTAAATACACACTTTCTTCGGGCACAAAATATGAAGACAATGTGAGTTCCTACCAAATGAGCAAAAGAAAGCATATTTTTGTTTATGTTTTCTGTAAAATATATTTGAATTTGTAAGACCATCAAAAATCAATAGGAAAAATGCATGCTACTTAAGTAGTCCTTTATTGCCGAGTGTGGTTTCTGCAGGAGGTCAGAAAGAAGTGCATTCAAAGTCCGACATCCTGGCGAGTTCCAAATGTTATAGGGTTATGCTATATGATAATCAGTAAAACAATCCCACTCAAGTAATCCTTCCTAGTCGGAAACGCATTCCAGAATTGTGGCCGACGTTTCATGAGATCGGTCACGCACTGTAAGTCAGACCTGGTAAGTATAGCGAACATGACACTTTTCCACAGCGCCCCCAGTCAACTTCCATTGACACGGAGACCAAGGCTGTCTCCTTCACCTGGTTAATGTGCGGTTGGACACCAACAAGCGTGTGACACGCATGCACGTAGTTTCAGCTTCGAAAATAACAGCACTCAAGTAACATTTGTAGTTTTCTTGACCCAGTCTTGTCCCCTGAACACAATGGGCATGGTAATATAGGAGGTAGGTAGATGTTAAACAGGCTTTTCACCACTGTGTCGACAGGACAGCAGTTTACCCCGTTACTTGGAACGGTCGAAATAGGATGTTTCAGACAGTGCGGCTGCTCAGGCAAGGAGGACCTTAGACAGGAGTCTCTCAACTACAACAATGCTGATAACACTATCTGTGACTGTCAGTTAAGAAAATAAACAACGTCCGGATATACCCAAAAGCCCGTAAGGACTGACTGAACACACTGTGTTAAGAAACCCGGCGGAAACACTCATCAGCACCCACACGTAGGACAGGAGGGCTGGGAAGAGGGAGTCTGTCGCGCGCTATCCGGAGCGTCCAAGTGACGGATAATCGAATAGCCTTCAGCGAAAGCTTGCTGTGAAAAAAAGCAGGCTTAGGGGGTTTGACAAATGGGCAGTACCGGCTCAGAATTGACAGCACCATTAGGCCTTATTAGGGGCTAGGCTGGCAAATCGGTTACTTATAAAAAAAGCCACAAGCCCAGCCGGTATTACGAAACAACGAATGCTGTCCGCAATCATCCAAAATGGCTTCATGTCAAATTCTGGAAGAGGACATCGATTGAAAGGGGGTCGAGTGGATGAGGACGCCCATCTTTGGAATCGGGCATTACATGGAACCTATGCCTCTAATAAACGCATCCCACGCAACCGCCGGGTGAGTCATAATTTAATCGTCCTTTTTGACGGAGGGAAAGTTGCGGTCCGTGTGCTTCCGCTAGACTCGTCCAGGGTCAATGGCTCTGACAGAAGTAAAGACGAGCACGACAGGCGTTCCGTCGACACCAACTTAAATCCGTCATTAAGAGGGTCCTTTATGCACACAGACTGCCGGTGTATTTTGAAGCGCGCAGTTTGGCAGGCGGACGGTAAGTTGTTTCGCAAAAGAATCACATCAGGACTTGAAAATTTAATTGATGATTCAGAATAACCGTGTCGGCACCATATCGAAAGGAATAAGGGACGATCTCATATTGATGGCGAAGGTGTGCTGCACCCTGTCGCATAACAAAACCAGTGTAACACGAATCAAGACTAAGAGGTCGATAAGACCACGCAGCAGGTGGCGTGTGTCGCCACTAAAAAAGGCCTTATTCGCGGCCGTCCAGAAAATGACGGCTTAAGCGGGTTTCTAGACGGTCGATGGCACAGAGGCGAATAATGCCCGACCCGCACCAGCAACAACCAGTGTCTAGGGGTCTGACGCTCGGCCAAGTGACATGAAACTCCGGCCTCGCATTACCACGGAGCACGTCTAAAACCGCAACTTTTTGTGGATGCATAGCAGAGGAAGTTTCGATAAGGCGTGTGCGGGGAGGTCAAATCGGGACAGATTTTCAGCCAATGACCACAGGATTGTCCGATACTTCGTCGGGGACATACTCTCTGATAAGCGATTATGATGAGTCTGGCTTACTTAATGGCAGACCCTTCGCAAAACGCGACGACGCTCACAACTATGTTCGGCAGCTTGGGAGTGGCTTGCCTTTCAGAAAGGAAAGCATGAGCGGCATCGACTTCCTTCTGGCTTCCCGCACCTACCTTAGTCTAACGGCAGGAGGGCGATCAGAGGACTGGAGGCGGTCGTGGGCGCAGTGGCTAACATGGCAGAAAAGCCCTCGTCTATGCCTGTCACAGGAGTGCTGTTGCTTCACTTTACGCGAGCCAGACATTTGTTCGGATGTCCGAGCCGTGTCAGTCACAAAAAGACCATATTACAGTAGATATGCTTGTGGCGGCCAGCCATCATGACCGGTCTGGCGTCATTGGTCAAGACCTCGCTGTCTCAAGGTCATTCACCCCTTGCAACGAGCCGTTCCAGACGCGCTGACCTGAAGCCGCTCGACCGAATTCAGCTCGGACGCAACTGCGTCCGCACAGCGTCGCGGTTACCCATGCGCCAGCCCCCGCAACCAGCAAAACAAGCCACTGGGACACCATCCCTCGCAAATGCAACACACGCGGACTGGGCACCACTTTAGCTTGGCCCACGAGCCTACAAAAGCGGTTGTCACAACTATCTCAGGGACTCTCAGGCCTGACTGGGCGCAGTCAACACCTGCCCTGGCTTCGCCAGTGGTCACTGCCGCCTGAGAGGACAACTCCGGGCTCTCTGCACAATAAACCCCCTCATTCTGGTGCCTTCCGTCTTCTTCTTACGACTTGGGATTCGACCTGGCGGTTGTAGCGCACAAAGCACTTATTTTCACTGCTGCGCCGCTACATGCTATCTCATGAAATGTTAACGAAATTCCAAAATGCCTTTTCAATTCGAAAAGGTCGTTTAAGCAGAATTGTCATGCTGATTGTGATGTCGCACGATGCCAAGATATTCCAGTCGCGTCAGGGTTCCGACTTTCGAATGCATTTTTACCGGCCGCCTGCGTAAACTACCTTCAGTAAACAACAACTAGTTAAGCAGTATGGATTTTGGTGCGAAGAAAATCGTACATTTCTATATACTATTATCAGGAGGACAAGTACAGTAGGTGGGCTAACTCATGAAATCTCAAAAGAGATTCCGAAATGCGTTTTTGTTTCGAAAAGACAAATTAGGTAGGGTTGTAAAATCAATCATCATGCAGCCTAATTTTATAATAATTCTGTTACCCCAGGGCGCCGGCTTTCGAGCAAACGTCTTTCTAGCTGCGAGCAAAAACCATGCTCCGTAAAAATAACTACTTAAGTAGCATGCATATTTTCATTGATTTTCAATGCCCTTACAGATTCAATTATATATCATGGCGTACATGCATAAAAATACTCATTCTTTTACTCATTCAGTAGGAAAATACGTCTTCTTCCAATTTTACACTCGAAAGAAGGGTATAATTCGGTTTTAACAAAGTGTCTAATTGTGAGATTTTTTAATACTGGGAAATGGCCGTTCATAAAACGTCATGTTTCTGCATTCACCAATGTGGCTTGTAAAGGTTACAATATGGTTCAAATCCACTGCTTAATTTTATGAAACCCATATGTTCTCCTCTTAATACGGTAGAGAAACGTATGGTTTTCCGCACGCGGACATTGTACAGCTTGTAGTTTGGGAACCCTGAATGCAAGTGTGACGGCAGGTCGGGTTCAAAATTATTCAGGAATTTGAAAAGTTTTATAAAACCAAATTATACCCTTCCTTCGAGCATAAAATTGAAAGCGGACGTAATTTTCTACTGAATTAGCAGAAGAATGATTATTTTATGCATGTTTTCCACGAAATATAATTACATCTTTAAGGGCATCGAAAATCAATGAAAAGTGCATGCTACTTAAACAGTCATTTTTACGGAGTATGGTTTTAGGATGCAGCAGGAAAGACGTTCGTTCGAAAGCCGGCGTCCTGGGGTAAATGAAATATTATAGAATTCGGCTGCATGATGTTGTAGACTGACTACTTTTAAAACCCTACTTAATTTATCTTTTCGAAACGAAAACGCATTTCGGAATTTCTGTTGACATTTCATGAGTTGGCCCACTTACTGTAAGGCTCATAATATTGTGTAGTGGATGTGGACCACGTTGTCCATTTTATAAGCAGCAGAAATATATGTGCTGACGCGATTTCCCGGTTTTAAAAAATCTTATAATTGGAAACTAAGTTTAAAACTGGGAGATTGTCTTCAAGCATGGAATAGGAGAAAACGTAGTTTACTACCACACGAGTAAAGCGAAGAATGCCTTTGTGCAAGTTTTCCGCAAAATATATTTGAATTTGCAATAAGATGGAAAATCAATGGAGAAAATTCATACTGCTTAAGTAGTTATTTTTTGCAGAATGTAGTTTGCGTAGACGGCCGATGAGAAGCTCATTCGAAAGCCGAGATTCTGACGCAACTGGAATATTTCAGCATTATGCGACACGATAATTAACACGACAACCCTACTTAAGTGATCTTTTCGAATTGAAAACGCATGTTGAAATTTTGAATGAGATAGCGACACCGATCAGGTGAAGGACCCTAAAACACACACACGACCAGCCAAATGTGCCTTTCTTACGAAAAAGTGGTAACAGGGGTTTTACAGGCGGGCTTCTGTATGCATAGAGGAAGGGCAGAATAAGTATAGATAGTTGGTAAGTTCGTTTTTCGGTCGCAAAGGGTTTAATGCATTGACATATAGCAGCCGAAATCAAGCAGGACAGTTAAGAAGATAAACACTAAGTGTCTACAACGATCGCTTCACAACTCTCTGAGCTGAGGTCATTGTAAATAATGCACCAGACCGTCTAAAACAGACGACCCAACCTTGTACGATGAAACACCAAACCGAAATAATCGTGTCGGACCTAAATCCACTTCAATAAGTATAGTAGGCATTCTTTGCATGCCACAGATGGTTGGGGTCCTTCACCTGATCCTTACCGAGATAGCAGATCTACTGCAAAAGTGAGTCACCACAGCTCGACCCTCGGTCCGCGGGGCCGCGTTAACCTGCGCATTAGAGGCGCACTGCATATTACATCCGTGGGGGATAAGGAAATAGTGAGGGGTACTCTGACGTACCTGCAGTTTGTTCGGAATGACAAGGTTGTTGTTCAACAAATGGAGGATAGTTGAGGCGAGCTCCTCCGCGCCGGCCTTGCACGACGGGACCCCACCCCGTGAGGAGCTGGGAGTCGGTGTGCAGGGCGACCACAGGTAAATCAACTTTCTTGAGGGAAGATCGCGGACGAGACCATTCACAGGCACTGCAGTGTTGTGCGGCAGAATCACAAAGAAGAAGGCTCCATCAGCACTGAAAGGGGATGCACAAAAAGACGATCAGCAAGGAAATAAAGTTAAGACGGACGTTCAAGTTGCAGATGAAGTTCCGCACGAGTAAGAAAGAAGGCTAGAACAATTTGTTAAGTTTTCTGGGCTTTTGAACTCGTGCAGGGCTCCATTGTCAGATGTGACAGCAGTGACGGAACAGGCAAATAACGATTAGTACCGCGGGTGTGGAGGTGACTGCGCAGAGTTCCGTACGCCGGCGGCAGATCGATACATCGACTGGCAGAATAAGGAGATAGATAGAGCAGGTAACGCACCTTAATGCCAGAAATGGCCATTCCAGTCTCCCTTGTCTTTGTTGGCAGTGCTATTCTACTGAACAGAGTATATCAATCAATCTCCCTCCCTTCTGGACGAAGTGAATAAAAATGTAGGTTGTCAATCGAAATTTTGGCGAAATAGGTTGAAAAAAATTATCTTCGAGATTGCCAGGACAGGTTTTTGATAAATTTTCCGCCCATGGGTAGAGAAATTATCTCCGTCTAGTTTGCCTTTAAACGAAGAGGCAGGATAGATTGGAGAGAATAAATTTCCTTGTAAAATACTTTCAATAAGTATGACTAGTAACTAGGCGAGTTTTTCACAGTTGGATCAATATGAATTATTCAAAATCTGCCAAAAATCTATGAATTACGTAAGTCTAGTAGTCATCTGGTGGATTCTAGGTGAATTACTTAGGAAATCCTGCTTGGGCATTCAACTTACTGTATCAAATTTGGTGGATTCCAGACGTTGCAGTAGGCTGGGTGGGTAACTTGACCTAAATGTGATTAAACTCGCGTCCTCAGACGGGGCCTCCTAGCTCAAGTAGTTAGAGCGTCGGCTGAACTAAAGCCTTTCGCTTACTGCGTGGGTTCAAATCCCACCGAGGCGCCGAGTTTTTCATAGTTGGGTCAGTATGAATTATCCTCAATGTACTGCAGTTGGCAAAAAATGATTTCTGATTTATACACGCTTAGCAGAGTGGTAAAGAGGCACTTACCGACCGTTGTACAGGACCGACAGGACAACGAGCCTATGGCTCAGTGGTTAGGCGCGTTGGACTTCTATCTAAAAAGTCGCGGGATCGAGCCCCAGGTATTCCGCACTTCGGGGTTGGGAATGACTGGCTGACGACGGCTAATAAGCCATAAATGGTCGTTCCAGTCTCCCTTGTCTTTGTTGGCAATGGTATCCTACCTCGGCCAGTTGTACGCGAACCAGGTCGCGTGTAGCACGCGTAGATGGCACGTTTGACTTTGTTAGCCAGTGCGCCCGAACCGGCCTCCGGTCGTGTTTACTCTGTCTTGTCACTAAACTGTGGTACTTGGGGAGATGTGGCACAAGTCAACTATCAACATAAACTAATTCACGCGTAAACCGCCTTCTCTGCACCCACCTGTGGGCATCGTCGTTTACTCAGGAAAGACGCACACCGATTCACTTGCTTCCCGAAGTAAACAAGCTTCGTATGGATGATGGGGATCGCGAACGGGCAACCACCTACCAGGTCGAAGTCAGCTAGGCTATGA